>VYYJ01002285.1:0-22658 GCA_021029165.1 Cyphoderus albinus | reverse complement strand
GGTGAGGCAAAGTAAAAACTTGTCATTTAAAATGTGTGTTAAGGTTTTTTTTAAATGATTGTTTTGTTCAATTTAGGCCCAACGACGGCGAAGGATTAATAGTCGGATACGACACCTTTGGTTTATTCATGGTGCCACCGATTTCAACTAATTTTAATGTGCCAGGCATGTGCAGTGAGGATTGCACAAAAACAATGTTCCCAGATTCAGGTATCCAAATCATGGGAGTTGGCCTACACGGCCATTTATCAGGTTTGTACATAGCTGAAAGCAAAGTTGGTTCTCTATAAGCAACATTGTCAAGAATTAGGAATTTAATATTATTTATTTTTAATTCTCAGCAAGGAAAATGAGATTTCAGCATTTTCGAAATGGCTACGAGCTAGACGTTGTCGCAGAGGATAACAACTACGATCCTACGTTCCAGCAATTTAGGCTTCTGTATGAGCCACGCCAGGTTCTTCCTGGAGATATGCTCGTCATGTGTATGAACATTATTAATGTCAATTCATTAAAAGTGACATTTCATCAAACTGAAACGCTTCATTTATTTATTTGTTATCATTATCAGTGTGCGAATATGATAACACTTGGACAAACGTAACCGTCGTGAGTGGATTTGCTACGCGTGAAGAAATGTGCCTAGCAATATTTTACATCAATAAGCGAATTCCTTTCACTGCATGCGTGAGCCAGGTGCCTCCTGAAACTTTGCTTCCTCTCATTGGACTTGAACAAGTCGAATGGTGCGCTTAATTATTGTGTTTAAAACATTAAGTAAATCAACTTAGTAACAAGACAATTTATCTTTCATAGAAATTAAAAAATTGCGCACTTAAAATTTCAGGAGCGTTGAAACTTCAGAGAGAGATGTCATAGCCCCGCCAGACCTGACAAGCCAGCCATTATCGTATGTGACGGACTTTGAGTTGGACTGGACCAAACGACTTCGTTATGAAAATCAGGAGATCATCCAATTCAGCCCGCACATTAGCATGTGTCCACAAATATTAATGCCAGCAAGTAAAACCTTTGAGACGATTGAGCACATGAAGGGAATTCTCATCTATGAAGAAGCAAACGTCGAGGAGATTTTGACATTGGCTACTGGTTATGGAGTAGACACATTGATGGGAAATATAACGATGCCAAATCGTACTCCAGGTCCAATTACATCGACAATCTATCCCAAAATTAATGATGGTTATGAATACCGCCCACCAAGCTACTGCTCAAATCCTGCTTCTCCTAACCCTAATGCAAGGTATCCTCTTCCTCCACCTCCACCACCTTCTCCATACCGAGAAAATTATGCTCCTCCACCTCCTCCAGATAGTCCTTATTATTCTCGTGTTCCTCGTGGTAATGGCCCTTATTCAACGGTTCAGCAGACACCTTCAGCCTATCCTCCTTCAATGATACCCAGTCCAACTTACGGTTAAACTTTTCATCTTTGGAGTGAGTTAATGGGTGATATAATTTTCAGGATATTAATACATTTTTAAGTACTTTATTTGCTAATAAACTGTTTTTTAAGCCTAAAAAAACTCCATTTTATTATTATACTAATTTATTATTTATTTAGCTCATTTCTTAATATTAGTTAAATCGAAAGCCGGACATATCCTTGTAAAGTTGTTTTTCAATACTACATTCGGATATGAAACAAATTTCTGTGAATCATAATTCTGAAGGAAACGCCAACTTTTATGAATTTTCCTATTTTCAAGCGTCACTCATAATTTTGTTTGGGGTATGGCAGATGGCTTTTATATAAAATAGTTAGCAGCTTGGCAGCTTCCTAGTTTCCGAATGAACATTTCTTCCAAAAATGTGTCAAAGAAAATCTGCATGCCGGTGTGCATATAAACGTGAAGTACAAAATGCATAAAAATATTCAGCATTCAAAATAAGTATTTAAAATGTTTAAATAAATCCATTAAATGTGCAGAAAAAATTAAATATTTGTGATTTGTGAATTTATTTCTATTAATAGCAATTGAACAAAATAATTTAGATGTATTTGATGTTTCCATAATATATAAAAATGTAATAAAATTGGTAAAAAAGAAAACAGTTCCTGCTTCGTTTGCACCATTAGCCAAAGTCCTTCCTCCGTTTGGCCAATTTCTGGGGCATTCCAAAACGCAAAATTCCAGTTACTCCATCAACGCGTCCCCCATCTCCAACCACGGACGCAGTGTCTGTAATTTTGCATTTCCTAATGCATTCTGTTCTGTACCAAAAGCTGATTATGTAAATAAAATAAAAAGTGCAACTATTACCAATACAAAACTCATTTTGAATAAAACGTTCTATTAATGTTGTTACCGACACTCGTTGAGCTATTCCGTCGTTTTCTTAAGTGATTCTTTGATGTCACCTAAAAAGGGCAAAATTAGCCACTGTGCGTCGGTTGAGACACTTTCAATATATTAACATAAGTACCGGCTTATGAGACGGATTATCAGTGGCCGAAGGATCGGTCTTCGTACAACCACGAAAACATCCCACATTCACATTTAAAAAATAATATTTTTCTTGTAGACCAAAAATGCATATGCCCCAGAAAGCCTATCCGATTGACAGGAGAGGAAAACCTAAAAGGAATTTTGCCGATAAAAATAAAGACAAAGCCTTTGATCATTTCTTTTTATTTTACTGTCGCTTATGCATGCATATTAACGTGTGATGGTCTGGTACCTAAACAGCTAAGATTACAAAAATACAATATACAAGATACACCAAATTATGTCAAAGTGAACGAAGTTACCCAAAACATTTCTCCGTAGAATTAGAAATAAAAAGCGCTTCAACCTTTTCATTTTGAAGCAAACAAGTTCAAGACAAAACAATTCACACCTTCTTCGGTTTGGTGTTTTTATTTTACAGCCAATTTATATATTTTACACATTGACTATAAAATTTTACATAACAACTATTAATTGTTAATCGTAAATTTGCTAAGCTATTAATTATTAACCTAACCGTAAAGTTTGAATCGTAAACCATTAATAATTATTTGTTTTGATTGAATCAGTTTCGCTATTGTCGAGTCGGTTTCAGATCGACAAAAAAAGAATCTTGGAGCTTGTCATGGACTGTGTGAAATTGTTCTGTTCCCTTTTGGGGACTTTGAGCTTGCTCAGTTTTTGCCAAGCAGTACCTGGTGAAATGACATATGAAGGGACGGAAGTATTGGGCAAGAAAGGCCAGTTCGTCCTTCATTGGATATACGATCCGAAAACGTACCTGATAACCTTTAACATCTCGGTTCTAACAACTGGCTGGGTGGGTCTCGGCTTTTCAGAGGATGGAACAATGAAAAATGCGGATCTTGTCTATGCTGGAGTAGATAACTATGGGCGACCTTATATTCAGGTAAGAAATATTTATTATGGAAAATGGAAATCAAAAAAATAATAATAAAAAATAATAGAGTAACTTAAATAATTACCTACGTAACTATTCACTAATTGTCTAAACAATTTTGATTGTTCCTTTCAGGACATGTTCACAGACTGCAATAGGAAAGTGAACGCAGACAAAAAACAGGACTGGCAGTTAATCTCTGCGTCGGAGAGCGGGGGTTACACCTACGTCCAAATTGCGAGAGCTGTGGACACATGTGACCGTAATGATCATCCGATTACAAGTGACTTGGCGCATGTTTTGTGGGCATATGGAGAAACAGACCAGTTCGAGTATCACTTTGATAAGCGTGGTAGCTTCCGAGCCTATCTTTTGGATCCTGTTATTTTGGAGTCGGAAAACGATTTGCAGTTGTTCAGAGTTGTGGCAACGGTTACGCTGCCTCCAAAAGAAACCTCCTACCAGTGCTCCATTCACAGAGCACCACAATTAAAATCGAAGCATCACATGGTTGAGGTATTCAACCTGTTTAATACCTAATACTTAACCTCTTTGATAATTGGCGGGCGTTTATAAAAAATTTATACAGTAATTTTTTAACAAACTTTGCTTTTATAATCCATAGTTTCATCCATACCTGGAGAATCATTTGGCTGTGGCGCATACCCACCATTTTCTGATCTGGCAATGTGCAACTCCTCCAGGAATGGATGCTGTAGAAATCTTCGAGCCTTTTGTCGGACTGACTGAAGAATGCACTTTTAATTCAAATCCCGCAATATCCGCTCAACTATGCAGACTCATGATAGCAGGCTGGAGCGTTGGCGGAAAGCCTTACAAACTACCAAACTCGTTGGGAGTTCCTTTGGGAGAATCTCCAAATGAATATTACATGCTGGAAACCCACTACAACAATCCAGAGGAGTTATCCGCAATAACGCTTACAACAGGCATGAATATCTACTACACGGCTAAACTTCGGTGAGGCTTACATAAAATGCAAAGTCCCAGGGTCAAGGGTGGTATGCTGAAATTCATTCAAAATTTGCATATTGTGGTATTTATGTACGGGAAACATTAGTAGCATTACCTAATGCTGAATGGGCCCTCCTACCTACAAATCAGGGGCATGTGTAAAAACTAAATATACATATATAAACCGAGATAGGCGAGCCCATTCAGCCGGGAGGTTATGCTAGTAATTATTTCCAATGCTAGTAATGCCCCAATTATGCACATTTTCAATGCATTCCGAGCGTACCAGCCTGGGACTTTGTTAATGGTAACTTTCACTTTCCATTTAAGAATACATGAAGGTTTAAAAACAATTGTTTTGTTCATATTAGTCCCAACGACGGCGAAAGATTTAGTGTCGGATACGATGGCACTGGTTTATTTATGGTGCCACCGATTTCAACTGAATTTAGTGTGGCAGGCATTTGCAGTGAGGATTGCACCAAAACAATGTTCCCCGAATCGGGTATTCAAATCATGGTTGTTTCCTTACACGGCCATTTATCAGGTTTGTAACAAAAAGGAAGATTTATTCTCTATTGGAAAAATTTAAGTTTAAGATTATAATATATTTCTAATTCTCAGCAAGGAAAATGAGATTTCAGCATTTTCGAAATGGCTACGAGCTAGACGTGATCGTAGAGGATAACAAATACGATCGTACGTTCCAGCAAACAAGGCTTCTGTATGAGCCACGCGAGATTCTTCCTGGAGATAAGCTCGTCATGGGTATGCAAATGAAGATTGTAATGTCAATAAACAGTAGAGGTGGCAAAAGTCAATATTCAATTCATTATATGAAAATGTTTCATTGATTTGTTGCCAGTGTGCGAATATGATAACACTTGGACAAACAGAACAGTCGTGAGCGGATTTGCTTCGCGTGAAGAAATGTGCCTAGCTCTATTTTACATCAATAAGCGAATTCCTTACGCTGGGTGCCAGAGCCAGGTGCCACAAGAGACTTTGCTTCCTCTCATTGGACTTGAACAAGTCGAATGGTGCGCTTCATTATTTTGATACATTAATTAAACCGATTTAGTCAAAAAAAATATTTTCATAGAAAATCGTACACTGACAATTTCAGGAACATTGTAACTCAGGAGAGAGATGTCGTAGCCCCGCCAGACCTGGCAGGCAAGCCACTAACGTATGTAACCGACTTTGTGGTAGACTGGACCAAACGACTTCGTTATGAAAATCAGGAGATCACCAAATTCAGCCCACAAATTAGCATGTGTACACAAGTATTAATGCCAGCAAGTAAAACCTTTGAGACGATTGAGCACATGAAGGGAATTCTCATCCATGAAGAAGCGAACGTCGATGAGATTTTGACATTGGCTACTGGTTATGGAGTAGACACATTGATGGGAAATATCACAATACCGAATCGCATTCCTGGTCCAATTACATCGGCAATCTATCCCAAAATTAAGTATGTTAATGGATACCGCCCACCAAGCTACTGCTCAAATCCTGCTCCTCTTAAACCTAATGTGAGTTATCCTACTCTACCGTCATCATCTCCATACCGTGAAAATTATGCCTCTCTGCCACTTCCTGCTGGTCCTAATAGTAATGGCCCTTATTAAACAGTTCAGTAGACACTTCCAGCCCACCTTTCTCCAATGATTTATTACTTATTAAGCTTATTTCTTTATATTAGTTAGACAGGAAGCCGGACATATCGTTGTAAAGTTTTTTTCTCTCTAATACTACATTCATTATTTGACCAATAAAGATATGCATTCCGAAGAATAATTTTCATAATCAATACATATTCGTATTATTTTTTAATTATCAATAACGTCCATTTCTAATCGAGTTATTGAATTGGAACATTGGAAGCAATTCAACATTCAGAGATGAAATTATTTTGTCTGAATCATAATTGTCAAAGAAACGCCAATTTTTATGATTTGTTTCATTTTCAAGCGTCACTCATAATTTTGTTTAGGGCTACGACTTTTTTTATATAGAAATGTTACAGCTTCCGAATGAACATTTCATACAAAGAATGTGTCCAGAAACCTTATTCATGTCGATGTACATATAAACGTGAAGTACGAAATGCATAAAAATATTCCGAATTCCAAATAAGTATTAAAAAGGAGAGTTTATCCAATAAATGTCCAGGAAAGAATAACTATTTGTGACGAAAATCTGATTTTATCAATAGCAATGAACAAAAAATCGTTCTTGTTTTTCTACATAATAAAAAGCATTTCCTGCGTGTATCTGTTATTTATACAAATCCACAGGCTTTGACTGATCGTCACGAAATTTGGCATGGATGTAAGAGTGGAAGGTTTTAGGTTTTAGTAAAAATAAATTAAGCAAGAATGGCATTTTACTAGTTGCAATTGCATATTTTTTTCAAGAAGTAGAGATGTAAATGTTATTAAGAAGAACGCAGCTTACTATGATGCTTGTTGTGCAATAAATAAGTCGGAGTAAAGGAGTAAGTATGTATAGATTTAAGAATGAAAGCGAAGAAGGTTATATACGGCTCTTCTGATATGATATAATAATATTGTGAATTGTGATGTGTGTGTGCACACACATCACACGTGTGTTGTGTGGAAAATGGAATGTAAAAACGAAACAAGAAAAAATGTAAAGTAAAAGCTTTGCAATTTTGTTGCATCTTGACTGTACGAGTAACCTCGATTTAGGACTTTTTCTTCGCTTTGTTTGGAGTAGCTCAAAGAATGTCGGTAACAAAATTAATAGAACAGTTTCATTCTAAATGAGTTTGTATTGCTATGAGTTGCACTTTTTATTTTATTTACATAATAAACTTTTGGTACAGAATGGATTAGCGAATGCAAAATAACTGTGGTCCGTGTCCATCGGATCATGTCTTAGGATTACCTATTGAAACTGTCTACGAACCGAACAAGCACAATAATTTAATGCAGTTTGGTAAGATGGATGTTTTAAAGTCTTCTCATTGAACTAAGTGCGTAAAATCAAAGGTTTAACTTTTCCCATCATCTTACAAATTATGGACACATTGCACATTTAACTAAAACTCCACACAAATAAATTTAAGACTAGTTCTGTTACAGAACTTCTGTATAACCGATATTGCACAATTTTAAAGAATACTAAGCAACTTGTGAGTAATTTAAAATTTACTTTAAGCTAAATCAAGTGGTTTTTCTTTTAACACAAACATAAATCGTCTTATTCCATTCTCTACTATATCACAGATAAATAGAATTGAGAATGCAGTAGAGGATGATATTGGAGACAAATTATAATCAATTGACATAAATGAGAAAAATGCGTACATGAAAGAATGGGACACGGGTTTTTAACAAGGAAAATACTAGCAAGAGTTGTTACGTGAATTAATAAAGTGAACTTTGACCTATCAGGGGGCTAAGCAGTGCAATAATTTTTTTTCTCAATTTTCGCATACATAAAGGTAATCTAATACGCCTCATTCCAAAACGTACAATTTGCGTCACGGTTTTGCCCCCTGACACCCGCTTCAAGACATGGAAGTCAACATTTTCAATACAAATTTACGCCTTTGTCTTTGTATTTTATTTGCTTTTTTCACTGATGAATTGACCTTGAAGGCCATCTAGCCTCACTTGTATTTCAATAACACATTACGATGATGTCATATTTATATACAATAATGTACCATAATTAGCTGCATCAAAGGAATGCAAAGATTGTAAAATAAAAGCACAAAAATGCAATCTCAGTAACATGTTTTCAGCATAGTATATATAAAGTACATACAAACTTTGATTATGGTGATGATTTGTCAGTTATAACAAATGAGTTTTAATTTAATCTGCATTAAGAGTAATAAATTATAGTTCCAATCATTGTTAAACAAATTTTTGAAGCAGCGAGTTTGTTATCCACTTCGTTATTCACTTGAATGAATGTCAGGAATAGGAAAAGACTACGAAATGTGACGACAATAGAATCCAAACATTCAAACATCGAATTATTGTAATCTGTTAAATGCGTATCCTGACCCATTTTAATTTTACAAAGGAATTCGCTGAATGGACTTTCTATCGACACTTGATGTTAATGTTAATGATTTATTGGCTTCAACTCTGATTTTGAAGTTTGGACTGAATGAGATTCGCTGTAGTCAGAATCAGTTTCATTGCGACAAACAAAGATCTTGAGCTTGTCATGGACTTTGCGAAATTGTTCTGTTCCCTTCTGGGAACTTTGAGCTTGCTCAGTTTTTGCCAAGCAGTACCTGGTGAAATGACATATGAAGGGACGGAAGTATTGGGTAACAAGGGTCAGTTCGTCCTTCATTGGATATACGACCCTAACAGGTCCCTGATAACCTTCAACATCTCGGTTCTAACCACGGGCTGGGTGGGTCTTGGCTTCTCAAAGGATGGAACAATGAAAAACGCTGATTTAGTCTATGCTGGAGTGGAAATCTATGGACGTCCTTATATTCAGGTAAGAAATATTTATTACAAGGAAAATGGCAAAAATTAATAACCTAATTACCTACGTAACTATTTACTATAATTGTGCAATTAATTTTGATTATTCATTTCAGGACATGTTTGCAGACTACAATAGGAAAGTGATCGCAGACAAAAAACAAGACTGGTTGTTAATCTCTGCGTCTGAGAGCGGAGGTTACACTTACGTCCAGATTGCCAGACCTGTAGACACATGTGACCGTTATGATCATCCAATTACAAGTGACTTGGTGCATGTTTTGTGGGCATATGGAGAAACGGACCAGTTCGAGTATCACTTTGATAAGCGTGGTAGCTTTCGAGCCTATCTTTTGGATCCGGTTATTTTGGAGTCTGAAGATGATTTGCAGTTTTTCAGAGTCGTGTCAACGGTTACGCTGCCTCCGCAGGAAACTTCCTACCAATGTTCCATTCACAAAGCTCCACAATTAGAATCAAAGCATCACATGGTTGAGGTACTAATCTGTGGTATGAAATTTGGGGAGGCAATTTTTAAACCTTTTATGCAATAATTTTAATAAACCTTGCTTTTATAAATCTCATAGTTTCATCCCTACGCAGAAAATGAAGTGGCTGTTACGCATACGCACCATTTGATGATGTTTCAGTGTGCAACTCCTCCCGGAATGAACGCTGTAGAAATCTTCGAACCTTTTGTCGGACTGTCTGAAGAATGCTTTTTTAATGCAAATCGCGTGATACCTACCCAACTATGCCAAGTTATGGTAGCCGGCTTCGGAGTTGGCTCAAAACCTTACAAACTACCAAACTCGTTGGGAGTTCCTTTGGGAGAATCTCCAAATGAATATTACATGGTGTGTTCATACAATATAACCTAACTCAAATACATAGCTGCTATAGCATAGATTATCCCTAAAATCCCAAAAGGTTTCTTCTTATTCTTAAAGTTAATGAAGTATTTTTTAAATTGTCCCAAGCTGCAAACCCACTACAACAACCCAGAGGAGTTAACGGCAATTACACTTACTACTGGCGTGGATATCTACTATACGGCTAACCTTCGGTGAGGGAAAGTGGCTTTTATAATTTGCCATTTTACACAAATACATTGACTACACTGATTAATCGGATTGTTCATAGACCTGACGACGGCGAATCACTCGTTATCGGATTCGGCGGGTTTGGTTTTTTCATGGTGCCACCGATTTCAACTAACTTTTATGTGCCAGGGATGTGTAGGTAAAAGCGTAGTTCAGTCTATAATATTTTTTTTACATGACAAAAATTGCCCCCCTCATTTTTATTTCTTCAGCGAGGATTGCACAAAAGCAATGTTTCCAGACTCGGGTATCAAAATCATGGCTGTTGCTTTACACGCCCATTTATCAGGTAGCAGCTACCTAGTAGCTCTCCGTTTACAGAAATAACATTGATTCTATTATATGCAGGTACGTCAAATTTATTTTTAAGATTGTTCTTCATTTTTAATTCTCAGGAACTGATATGAGATTACAGCAATTTCGGAACGGCTACGAACTTGACGTGATTAAAGAAGACAGAAACTTTGACCCTACGTTCCAGCAAATAAGGCTACTTGATGAGCCACGCGAAGTCCTGCCTGGAGATATGCTCGTCATGGGTATGAACATTATTAATGTCAATTTATTAAAAGTGGCTAAGTCATTTCAATAAATTAAAATGCTTCAATTATTTATTTATTTGCTTTGATTATGAGTGTGCGAATATGATAACACTTGGACAAACGTAACCGTCGTGAGTGGATTTGCTACGCGAGAAGAAATGTGCCTAGCTTGGATATACATCAATAAGCGAGTTCCTTACTCTGTGTGCTTGAGCGAAGTGCCTCTTGAATCTATGCTACCTCTCATTGGAGTTGAAGAAGTTGAATGGTACGCTTCATTTTTTTGTTTAGAACGGTTGTAGTAAGAAGCAACAAATTCTCTTTCTGACAAAATAAAAAAATTAATACACTGACAATTTCAGGAACCTTGAAACTCAAGAGAGGTATGTCGTAGCTCCGCCAGACCTGGCAGGCCAGCCCTTATCTTATGTGACGGACTTTGTGATAGACTGGACCAAACGACTTCGATATGAAAATCAGGAGATCATCCAATTCAGCCCGCACATTAGCATGTGTCCACAAATATTAATGCCAGCAAGTGAAACCTTTGAGACGATTGAGCACATGAAGGGAATTCTCATCCATGAAGAAGCGAACGTCGAGGAGATTTTGACATTGGCTACTGGATATGGAGTAGACACGTTGATGGGAAATATCACGATACCAAATCGTACTCCAGGTCCAATTACATCGGCAGTCTATCCAAAAATTAATTATGGTTATGGATACCGCCCACCAAGCTACTGTTCAAATCCTGCTTTTCCTAGACCAAATGCAAGGTATCTTCCAACACCAGCACCATCTTCATACCGCGAAAATTATGCTCCTGCTCCTCCACCTCCTCCGGCTAGTCCTTATTATCCTCGTGTTGGTCGTGATAATGGCCCTTATTTAACAATTCAAAAGATACCTCCAGCATATTCTCCTCCAGTAATTCCCAGTCCAAATCACGGTTAAAGTTTTGAGTGAAACCTGAGTGGGTTTGAAACCTGACAAAACATATATTTTCTTGTTATGCGGATTCATTACTTAAGCTTATTTCTTAATATTATTTAGAAAGTCAGAGATAACCTGGTAATAAGTTTGCTTTTTTTAAATTTTCAATACTAATACATCTACTATTTGGTCAATAAACAAATGTATTTTAAAAAATATTTTTCACAATTAATAGTACATATATCATATTATTCATTTTTAGATTGTTATATCGTCCATTTCTAATTTAATTTGATTGGAACAGAAAATTTAACATTCAGAGATGAAACTATGTAATTTACTGTGAATCATAATTCTGAATGAAACGCCTTTTTTTATTTGTCTCATTTTCAAGCGTCACTAATAATTTTGTTTGGGGTATGAATTTATGTAAAAAAAAAGGTTAGCAGCTTCCGAATAAACAGTTCATTCATACAAAAAATGTGTGCAGAAAACCTGCATGGCGATGTGCATATAAAAGTATAAAATGCATAAATATATTTAACATTCGAAAGAAGTATTTGGAAAAGAGAGTTTATCCATTAAAGGTATAAAAAAGATTCAATATTTTTGATTTGACAAAAATTTGATTTTATCAATGATTGATTTCATATTTCATTTCATTTTAGCAATTGAAATCCATCAATTTTCTCAGACAAAAATGTGACAGAAAACCTGCATCGATATTAGTTGATAAACTTTAATACGCGAGGAATAAAAATGTATACAAATATTCATCATGATGAGTATTTAAAAGAAGAAAGTTATCTGTGACCGCATAAAGAAAGATTAATGACGACAAATTCATTGGATCAATAGCAATAAGCAAAACAAATTTATCCTTGTTACAGAACTTTCATTAAAATAAAAAAAATAAGCTTTCTTCCTCCCTCGTAGAAGTCATAATAAAATTGTGTTGTATCTGGTTATATTCTCTCAAGAGACTGACTTTTCATAAACCAAGGCCGGCAAAAGCATAGAGATTTCGGTCGGTCGGTGATATGTTTTAGTTGTTATGCTTGCTTGTTTTGTCTGACCATCCTTTTTGTTTACATTGTCTGGATTGGATACACTTACCTGAGTTTAGCCGTACAATGTTAAAAAAATAATAAACTACGGTCAAAGTTAAACCTTGTATTACTTTAAATATATTTACTATGATTACTTGTTACACTAATATGACTTTTTTATACCAATTAAATAAAGTAATCTGAAAGCAAAAGAGAAAGACACCTTTTAAATGAACATTTACTGAAAATGGTCAATTACAATTACAAAGAAGACAATAATAGTGACGAGGAGAATTCCGATTTTGACTCAGTTTCAGATTTTTCCGATTCCGATTCAGACTGGCTCCCGGAAGATATTCCAATAAATCACTCCGAACCTCAACCTTCAGAACCACCAGATCTCACCAAGGACCAATTTATTCAGTGCACAAAATGCAACACATTTCTGACAACGCCGGTACAAACACCGGAAGGTGCAGGTTCGCTCCAAGACATCGTATCCAGGCACAGATCGGAGTCAGATACATGTCCCAAAAGTACCAATGGCGTCACACCCAAACACATACAAAGAAAATGTTCAGGGTTTGTAAATTTCAATCTACATGATAAAATTATTAAAAATATAAAATTATTGACGAATGACCAATTAAAAACGATGTGCATTAAGTAAATAATTGTTTGCATATCTTTAGACAATCATTGACTGATTTGAGCGTCATATCTCTGGAGTTCCCCTTCGCCTTCATTTCCTTAGAAAAGGTGAAAGTTGAACCATTCAAATTAAACGGCTTCAAACCTCAGCATGAACCCGAAATGAAAATCGGAGGTGAAACTGCAGCTAAGAATTTAAGGGAAATTGCAGAAGTTGAGGTTCCTACAGAAGACGACCCCATGTTCCAGAAGGTACCTCAGCACCTTGTGTACCACGAGCTGGGGCGCGAACGCGAGAGGAAACGTCGCAACGGGCAACAACTAAGACTGGACGCGGTTTTCCTCCACTACTGCTACCATTGTACGGCGAGATTTAACTGCCCCCAGCAATTGAACGAGCACCTGGAAAAAATCCACAACTCCGGGAGGATCATTTACACGTGCGTGATTTGCTACCGTGACTTTGTCGAAGGTCACCGTTTATTCAGACACTTGGAGAGCCACGTGAAGGCAGAGAAATTAGAAAAGACATGGAATCTCTGGGAACGAGATCCTTGGCCAACAAAGGAGGAAATGGGCGCGAAATATTTGCAATTATTTCCCTGCAAATTCTGCCTTGTGCGACATCCCCACCGCCCAAGATTCCTGGAGCACATGAGAACTCAACATCCAGAAGCGTCTCAGGATTTCCGCCACTTTCCTTGTTTAAAGTGTCCCGAGCAAATTTTTTCTACAATCAGGGAACTCGTTGACCACATGAATGTGAAGCATAAAGGCGACGCCAGGAAAATGAGACCCTGCAGGAAATCATGGTCTGAGATGTGTCCCCTCTGCAAGAGGACCGTGTCCCGCCTTCACAAATTCAGACATTGGTCCTATCACGCGAGTGCAGAGGATCAAGCGAAAAATGAGAAATCTTTACCTTTAAAAGCTAGAGCCAGAGCTAGATGCAAATTTTGCCTGGTTAAATTCAAACACCGATCAAACTACAATGATCACATGAAGAGGCTTCATTCAGGAACAAAAGGCAAAATCGAGCTCAATTGCAGCGAATGCACGGCAAGCAGATTGCCCAGTGACATTTTTCTCTCCATAAGATCCCTCTACGACCACATGATATCTGCGCACAAATATAAATATTTTGTGCCGCCCACTCAAGCGAAAATGATACCCGAAGAGGCGGTCACCATTAACAATGATACCCACAGACAAAATAATTTCTTCAAGTGCCGAGTCTGCGCGGAGATCATTCCCCTGGAAGAATGTGCGAATCACAGAAAAAATCACCAGAGGGAACCTCAGCCCGGCGAGGATGGATTTGCATTCCATTGCCCCATCTGCCACTCAGGCGTTAGAGACCGTTACGCGCTTAAGAAACATTTCATAGTTCATTTGCAAAATAATCCGTTTAAGTGTCCATTCCAGGAAATTAATGGGTGCCCAGAAAAACTCTCCAATGAAATATTTGTCAAGCGCCATGTTCAGAACAAACATTTAGGGGGAAAGTTCGATAAAAAGTATTTGACGAAGCCGGCACAACTTCCTGGAAAAGTTGGTCCAAGAGTCATTGTACTGGAAAGGGTAGAAATTGTGGAATCGCCTGTTGCCAATGACCCCGTGCGTATTAAACGCGAGAGGTTTTCGCCAGCCAGGGACATCATGGCCATGGAAGACGATGACAATCTCCAAAAACCTATGGTCGCCGTCAATTCAAAGACTGATTTTGATTATGAGGCATGGGCGAGCGAAATAAATGACCTTAACATCCATCAAATGACGGATTTGATTCTCAACGATCCGGTCTACCATAGCCTGGTTGAGGCGAAGCCCAACGCTGCTGAGCTAATTTTTGGCAATAAAAAGATGAATCCGAGGAAGGAGAAACAATTCGAATGTGGTCACTGTCTCAAAACATTTTCCTATTACTATGCTCTGGACAAGCACAAAATGCACTGCAAAAGCAACCCGGAGATGGAAACTGAGAAAAATCTTGAGGAAAAGACAAAGACTGAAAAAACTGCGAAATCAAAACCCAAGCTTTCCGAAATGAAGCTCCTGTGCGACCAATGCGGCTACCGGAGTGACTCCATGAAGGACCTCAAGGAGCACAAGAAAACAGCCAAGAACCATGGACCTCATCAATGCCCTTATCAGCAACCCTCGAAATGTAGCCACAGGTTCCACACGAAGGAGGCTCTGAATCAACACATTCAGAGGATTCACAAGGCCGAGAGAAAATTCGTCTGTGATTTTGATAACTGCGCCGCGAGATTTACCACACAATCCCGATTGCATCATCACAAGAGCAAAGTTCATGACCCCGAGAAGCGTAAGTTGTATAGGGTGAAAAAGTCCAAGTGTGAGATTTGTGGGGAGATTTTGTGTGGAAGTCAGAGCGTCACTCAGCACGTTTTAAAGGTACATTATAAACTCAAGTGGAAGATGGGCAAGCAGAGGGAAAAACTGAGCCGTTGTTGGAGGCAGGCTTATGTGAAGAAAAAGCAATAATTTATGATATTCACAAATTATATAACATTTAACTTAAATGTTTGTATCTTGTAGGCGATTTTTTACACACAGTATTGAAAAATGAAATTGTTTTTTTATAAAATAAAAGTCGATATATTATGTTCATGTCATAAAATCCTGTCAATGACCTTTCTATGTAACTCCTGTTTTTTTCACTTATTTTGTTTTTGTCAGAGAAAAGTGTCAAAAAAAAGACAGGTCGAAAGAAAAAATACATCAAAGTCACTCATACAAATGAGCTTTAGCCTAACGTCAGGCAAATCTTCATCTTAATCCTACTTTTGCAATCTTTGTTTTTGAGTGATTTCTGAAAAAAATCTACAAATGTATTAGCTTAACTCGAATATAGTAGAAAATGATGGTAAGTCAAAGTAAACATGGAAATTACATTATTTTGTTAAGAAGAAAAATGGAATTTGTTTTTGGAATGTCTCACAATACCCATAAATATTTATAGTGTTGTAACATTAATATATTGAATTATTGATTTGTAACGTGGTGGAGACATAAAGTGACCTACTTAATTACCAGCCACTATAAGAAAATATGTTGTGACATCGGAGCATTTTTTTATACAATCCATTATTTACATTCGTGTATGTATTTATATAAGGATTACACCACTCACTACTCACTCACGTGGTCACGTGTCTATGGTAATCTTGTTAGGTTACATTTAGCTGAATCAAGCTTGTTGATCGCATCGCAGTTTGATTTCTATTGCTTTTACTTTGACTTTTTCCTTGCAAAAAATTTATTTTCAAGGGCAGGCGGAGAAAGGAGAAGTAGAGCATTATTGTATTCGGGAGAGGAAAAAATGATTAACAGCATCACCAAGGTACGAAAAACCCATGGGTTTTTTAGGTGGGTTTTTTAATGGTTTTTTTGGGTTTTTTGGGTTATTTTGGGTTTTTTGTTTTGACATAGGTTAAGTGGTGAAATGTGCTATAACAACTAATTTTATGTTTAATTTGCTATAATTGTTAGTGATGCGGATAAATGGCAACTTAAACATCTAATTGATCAATTTTTACACGAATTCTGTAGTCAGTTGACATACTGAACAATGAATATTAAAAATGTAATTTTGAATTTTGTAATGGCATAAAAGAGACCAAAAATCATCTGATGATTCAATTCGGTAATTTTCCTTGATGTTTTAAAAAACCCAATTTCGGCTGGATTTTTTACCTTAAAAAACCCAACCCACCCCTAAAAAACCCAAACCCAAAAAACCCATGAGGGAGTACCCTGACCATCACCATCATGTTGAAATACCTCGCTCGACACTTCGACTCATCCGAATGCATGAACTTTCTCTTTGGCAAGACAAGCCTGTTGCTGAATAAAATAAGGTAAAAATGGATGAATCAAAATCAAGGAGTGTCAAGTAAAGAAGGCAAAGTAAGTCAAAGCCTGTGAAAGTGAAAAGAACTTTATTTTTATTTTTAATGAGCTTTGACCCAGTTTTGATCGCTTGGGTTTATCTTTCACATCAGTAGAGAGCTGGAAGCACACTGAGAAAGTTACAATAAGTAAGTGCAATGTACGATAGGATAACATAGCCGTATCGTTTTTACTCTGCTTGTGTAACGTTGTGGACAGTTTGCTACCGCCACCCGAGAATTTCCACGCTGTTACGATTTTGGGAGCTTTGTTGCCAAACACTGGTTTATCAAGTATAGAGCTTAATCCACTTCTGGACGAGAAAGACTTTCACTTTGTCAGAGAGACGTGTAATTTGATTACAATGATTTTTAATTGTGAATTCGTTGATTTTGGCATTACACCAAAATTTCCTTTCTTTCAGAAGAACCTCATTAGGATGGGGAACGCAGTATACTCTCAACGACGCTTTTCACCTTGACGGTTTTGTTCGGTGCGAGTCTCATCGGCCTTTTGCTGTTCATTTGCTTCTTCGAGATTTGGTGGTTATTTTACATCGCATTCGTGGAAAAGGAAGAGAGCTCTGACTCAGCAGAGTTGGCGAAGTTGGTGAACTGGAGGATTTAGAAGAGGAGGATGAAAATGAGGTGGATTCTGAAGGAGAGGATGAAACAATGCAAACTTCTAAGGATGAGGATCACCCAATTAGGCCCTCACATTAGCATGTACCCACAAATATTAATGCCAGCTAGTAAAACCTTTGAGACGATTGAGCACATGAAGGGAGTTCTCATCCATGAAGAAGTAAACGTGGAAAAGATTTTGACATTAGCTACTGGTTTTGGAGATACATTGATGGGAAATATCACTATATACCGAATCGTACTCCAGGTGCAATTACGTCGGCAATCTATTACAAAATTAATTATGGTAATGAATACCGCCCACCAAGCCACTGCTCAAATCCTGCGCCTCCTAATCGTAACGCAAGGTTAGCCTCCACATTCTCCTCCACGACCACCACAGCCATACCGTGAAAATTATGCTCCTCCAGCTGGTCCTTATTATCCTCATGTTCCTCGTGGTAATGACCCTTATTCAACAGTTCAGCAGACACCTTCAGCCTATCCTTCTTCAATGATTTCCAGTAAATTACATGAAAATTCTCGATGTTCATGAAATATGTTTGTGTGTTGTTAGACCAGAAAGCCAGACCTATGTAACCTTGTAGGTATAGATTGTCTTTTTTTATTTTTAATACTACATTAACTATTTGACTAATAAAGAAATGTATTCCAAAGAATATTTTTCATAATTTAGTGTTAATTTTAATTCAATACATATTCATATTATTCATTGCTTAGATTATTAAATCGTCCGTTTCTAAAATTAAGTTGGATTGGAACCTTGGAAGCATTCCAACATTCCGAGATGAAACTAATTTGTGTGAATCATAATTCTGAAGAAAACGCCAATTTTATGAATTGTCTCGTTTTCAAGCGTCACTAATGATTTTTGTTTGGGATGTGAGATGACTATTTGTCTGTCATGTATGCTATGTAGGAGCTTCCGAATGAACTTTTCATATATGTAAAGAATGTGTCCAGAAAACTTGTATGGCGATATGCATAAAATGTAAAGTACAAATGCATAAAAATCTTCAGAATTGAAAATATATTTTTAAAGCAAGAGTTCAATTCATTAAATGTGAATTAAAGATTACATATGTGTGACGAAAATTTGATTTTATCAATAGCATTGGACAGGACACGCTAGATATAAATTCTACATCAACAATCATTTATATATAAATCGTAGCTGAAGGCTGCATATTGCGACATTAAGCAAACCACAACTTCATGCTTGTGTGAAATGTTCGGTTCAGAATCTCTGAATAAACCCATTTGTAAAAAAATTAAGTGCGGCAACAATATCATTCAATTGAGACTTTTTTCGTTGGTACACACGATGATGTTGTGTCTTGTTGTGTATAAGTGTTAAATGTATGTATATAAAAGCAACTTTTGCCCAGGCTCTGTATTGTTGTTTATTCACTACTGCTCCAATCCAGTCAGTTTGTCAGCAGAGACGCAGCAATAAATACAATACATTAGCTGCTATAACTTATTGCTAATTAATTTTTTTTGAAATACTTTGATTTGAATCAAATTGATAAAATTAGGCAAGGGACAAAAATTTAGGTTAGAAGTTGGGTTTAAATTTATTACTCTCTAATAGGTCAGGATGACTACAGTAAGTAAAATAAATTATACAAGATTGACATTTTACCAGTTACAATTGTGTTTGAATTGTTTTTTAAAAGTAGAGATGTGGATTTAATGAAGAAAACTTCTTTTTTTCCCCACTTTATAAAGTTAACAAATTTTAGTGAAAGGCTTGCTCACGGTCACAAAAACAAATCGGGTTTTAAAATTTATTTTTGGAAATTTTTGCGAAAATTACGATGTGAATGTTTGAAAAAATATCGAAAAATAAATATAAAAAAGCCGAGTTTTTTTTGCAACCGTGAGGAAGACTTATGTATAAAAATGGTATAAGAGTGGAATTAACTATAATTAATTTTACCCTTTTTGACATTGTGTTAATCAAGAATCTAAGAGACATCGTGGCACTTCATGTAATAGAAAATCTAAACGAAGATCTGAAACTTTTGCGGAAAGCGTACGATACGCGATTGGACCACATTGTCCGAATGTACGGAAACAGCAACGAATTCGACGCCAAAGTGCAAGAATTGGACAAAATGTTCGTGAAGCAGCGCATAAATACTATGCCAAAGTTGTATGGAGTTCAAATGAAGGTCATAAAAGAAGCTTGGAAACTAATAGACGATAATCCATCTGTTGTAAATGGCAAATCCCCGGCACAAAATTTAAATACATCCGGTAAACAGAAAACCTCCAGAAAAACTGTAAACTCAAAGGACAACGAAAAAACGAAGAGTTCGAGTTCATCGGATAGAACTGAAGGAGGCTACCCTGCCCAAGAGCCAGGAACTTCAAAGCAATCTCAACATGAAAGTAATAAGCCATCAGCAGCGGCCAGTTCTTTGGTAACCAATCCACCAACTACCCAAAATCCTAGTACGAGTTATGATGCAACAGACCTTTTCAATTCTTACATGGGAGAGAATTTCAATACTGAAAATACTGAAAATACTGATTTCAGTGGTAGGGGTGAATTTGAATTTGAATTCTTCTTTCGCATAAAGCAGAAATGAAGATAAAACTTGATAAAAAAACTAAACCCATTCATTTGTCACTTTATGATTGTATCCTTGTATACATACAAAGTCAATCCTTACTGACCTTGTTTTAGTCAAGTTTGTCTGAAGAATTTCTGAAGACGTTTCCTGTGTTTTAGGTAATCACTTTTTTCTGACAATTCTATTTTCTGATTTTATTTATAAAATATATAATTTATTTTCTTCTCTACCCTTTGATGTCCCACAATCTTGAAAATGTTGTTAAAACTACGGACAACCCCAAATTTCGTACTGTTTGGGCGAATATCCCTACCGTTCAAAAAATATAAATCTACTTTATTAAAAAACTTCCTAAAAAATTGGGTGTGAGGGTTTTGGAATAAGTCCTCAAAATTCATAAATTGTTATAACAAATTCACTGGAAATCGGGGTTTTGAAAACAGTATTCGAGTTTTTAATTTCCAATTATTGTGAACAAAATCAGTGAAATTCGGATTTTGAACACTTCAAGTAACTTAAAAACAAAGTCCCAACAACAACGGCGCTAGTACAGTGCGTAAGATTTTGGGACACCAGAGTAAAGATTCCATTTAATAAAATCCCCACCAGTTCTAGTTTTAGCCTTTTATTTTGTCCAGAGTAGCACTAGCAACTTCTCCTAGGACGTAATTTTTTGTTGACTTTCAAGGCAAGCGCCCTAACGTCTCAATTATTTTATGTGGTTTTGTTATTTAAAAAGTGATACTATTCTTAAATTCTTAATTTTAAAGCTTTCCTTTACGGTGGTTTTAAAGTTAAGAAAACATTTATGAGGAATGTTTTGGATTAAATTATGCGCAGGTTGAATTCAAATTCATTATATTCGTAATATAGATCATTTCGGAGATTAACTACGTATATCATTAAGCATCAGATAATAGTACAATAATTAGTTAATACAGAAAAATCTAAGGCTGATAAATAATTTATACGGTGCAATGAATCATCAGTTGTTCATGATGATAAGACTGATAAAATGAAATACAGTCAACTTCAAGCTAATAAGTCAGACTAAGTAGATAAGTATTAACTAATATGCGCACACAATGAATAAATAAGATGGTCGCTCAAAGTATTTACATAAAAATATTTAGGCTAAGTAATGTGATTATATTTTAATGATAATTTTTAACTGAAGCTGAATTTGAAAGCCATTTTATACAATAAATTGTGTACATAAATGACTTAAGTATAGTTTCATTAATCAAGATAAATAAAATTTCATATTTAATTTCATTTAGCAATTAAATTGAAGCAATTCCGCTAAATTCTCAAACAAAAATGTAACCAGAAAACCTGCCTTGATATTAAATGATAAACGTGAAATATAAGAATTAATACACAACTTTATATAATAAGTATTTTTTTAAATGTGTATTACTACTAAAAAAAATTTAATACAAATATTTGTGAGTACAATAAATTAATTTTATCAATAACAATCAACAAAACAAATGTAAGTCCTTGATACATAACATTCATTAAAATTACAGTTTTTTTGCTTTGTTAAATGATAAAAAAGATCCCAGTAAAAGTCAAAGTAAAATTGTTGCTGGTTTTATTCTCTCGGGAAACTAACTTTTCATAAACCAAGGCCGGCAAAAGCATGATAGAGATTTTGGTCAGTCGGTTATATGTGCTTTCTTTGGGACTACTTTTGGTGTACATTTTATGGATACACTTGTACCTGAGATTAACCGTACCATGTTTAAAAAACAATAAACTACCGTCAAAGTTTAACCATGTATTACTTTAAATATATTTACTATGATTACTTACAGTAACATGACCTTTTATACCAGTTAAATAAAGTAATCTGAAAGAAAAAAAAGAAAGACATTTTTTAAATGAACATTTACTTAAAATGGTCAATTACAATTACAAAGAGGGCAATAATAGTGACGAGGAAAATTCCGATTTTAACTTAGTTTCATCATTTTTTGATTCCGATTCAGACTGGCTTCCGGAAGATATTCCAATAAATCACTCTGAACCCCAACCTTTAGCACCACCAGATCCCACTAAGAACCAATTTGTCCAGTGCACAAAATGCAACACATTTCTGACAACGCCGGTACAAACACCGGAAGGTGCAGGTTCGCTCCAAGACATTGTAACCAAGCACAGATCGAAGTCAACTATTTGTCCCCGAATTACCAATGGCGTCACATCAAAACATACTGAAAGCAATTATTCAGGGTTTGTAAATTTCAATCTATAATAATAATTGATATAAAATTATTGATGAATGACCAATTAAAAACGATGTGCATTAAGTAAATAATTGTTTGCAATCTTTAGACAATCATTGACTGATTTGAGCGTCATATCTCTGGAGTTCCCCTTCGCCTTCATTTCCTTAGAAA
>VYYJ01002284.1:0-22660 GCA_021029165.1 Cyphoderus albinus | reverse complement strand
TTCATTTTTTAAAGAAATGTGTCATAGTTATGCAAGAAATTACTTAAGCTATATTCTGAAATCACTGGTGGAACCCCTGACCACTATGCTTTTTCGCGATGGGCATTGGACATCCAACTATGATTCTACTTAAGCTCACAGGAATTAAACCTGCAAAAGTCGCTCTTGGAGAAAATTTCGGGTTTCAAAGCTATTGCGGAGCTATTGTGCAGTTTCAAGTTGTTTCACTTAAAAATGAATCCGGTAGAGAGCCATGATTCTGTTTCACTTTATACTTCCACACAAGGTACAATAAAGCAGTTCGTTAAATAGTTGATTTTAATGCCACATATATGCTCTGAACTGAACCACTTTGGATCCTGATGTGTATGCTATATATTATATGTAGTATAAAGATCAACTTATTCGACGGACTGCTATATTGTAATTATTTTTTTTTTTTAAATATTAGAAAAAATGGAATTTTGGTTGATGTTTGGTCTGTGACCGTATCCTGACTTCTATTTTCCCAAGTTAATTTATATAAGAATGGTCCAGGATGTACCAAAAAAGAAATTGAAATGCCTACAGTTTGGAAAGCAGCTTACCATCGTTCTTGAAAATCAGGATTTTTTATTAGCAACAAATTTTATTTTCGAATTGTATATTTCTCGACAGGATTTGGAACTGCGAAGTCCAGAAAAGTATTTGTTTATTACCATTTTCTGAACGTACATACTGAAACGAGGTTAAACAATATTATTAACCTGCACACGAACCCTCGTCAACAGAAATCTCGGTTTTCCCTGTGGCATTTGAATCATTGAATGCATATATATAAATATACATATAGAAAGGCCATTTAGAAACAATGAACGGAAACCTTTAATTTTTTAAATGGTTGAATTATAAAACCACTTTCTTAGGTTTCACTGTTTCAAATTTATAACTCCACATATGTGAATGTGTATAATTCATAATTGTCTTTGATTGAGAAATTACTTAGAAGGCAGCATTTTGCTTGCTTGTAATCCAGCAACCTTGTCAGTATTGATTTATGTGACCTCGTTTTTGTCCCCAAATTAGAAGGTTTCTTATATACAGCGTTTGTTTATGAATACTATTGGTCTGGTCTGAAATTTCTATATATACTCAACGAACCGCTTTAAAGAGCAATTACCGACACCGATAATTTTGAATAACACTGGTGTTATAATAGCGGCTAGTTTCACAAATTTTCATTTATCAGTTAAATTTAAACTTAAGTCAAACCCTTTCTCTTTGAAAATTTAGACCTCGATCGATAGCTCATTCGATAGACACCAATTTGCCCTCGAATGGTATAAAGTGCTGGGCAATGTGACCTTTGCTGTGACCTTTGGACGGGAAGTGTCAAAGGGTCCGTTGTCAACTTTTTTTTACGAAAATATATCAAAAAACGAACGTCAATGTCGTTTTTTCTAACTCTTCTTTCGTCGGTGTAAGTTTCGCAAAATTTCATGGAGGGACGTTTTAAAACAAGAGTGAAAGAAAATGTCAATTTTGACCATTGTCTCTTTAGTTTGGCCAAATTGACTCTTGCTCTAGTTCCAAAATGCTTAAAAAGAGTACTTGAAAAATTACTCTTTGACACTTCCGGTCCAGAGCTCAGAGAATAGGATACTTTGCCTTTATACCATTCGACGTCAAATGGATTTGTCTATCGAATGAATTATTGACTAGATTCTACGGATATTCTGGTGTTTTTACCGGAAGTCGACTTTTGTGCCAATATTTCCAAAATTGTTACATATTTATCTACGTCAAATGCCAATCTTATTAGTACTCACAACAAAAACAAGCAGCAACTCTTCCGGATTGAATGCTATATAATACGTATTAATAGACATTTGTGAAAGCTTATATAAACAATTGTTTAATTTGGTTGTAGTCACCGTACCACACATCTGAATTCAAGTCAATTATTGTAATAATTATTAGTAAATATTTAACACTCATGTCAACAGTTTGCCATTATTTGAATATATTCGTCATTAAATGCTGCTATCTTTTTAAAATTGATACGGAAGAAGTATTTGGTTGTATTATACAACTTGTATAGATATACATAGCATTGACTTAATGTCAACAAATATCCACGTGCATGGTGGAATATTTTATAGCAATTCGTATGGTAACCATCTAAAAATTCTCCACAATAATAGCAAACGCCTTTATATATCCGTATCTTAAAACCTGTTATATAAAATTATACCGTATTAAACCATACTCGTAACACACTAAAGAAAGTAAAAAAGACTTTTTACAATGGCAGCCAAGGCTCTTATAGATTCGTACCTTGAAACATGTAAGTCAATGAGCTGGATCATCGGAGCATCCGTAAGTTTGGAAGACTCGTCCAACAAAATTAGAATCAGAAAAAAATCGTGGACAGTCGCAACTGTGCTAAATTATTTCTACGATATTTCACTACTGATTAGTTTTGCGTACTACAAATACTTCGACACAAGTGTAAACGGAAGAGAGAAGCATAGTTTGTTCATGCAAATGGGAATATTTCTCGGAGCAGTAATGGTATTTTCAGGAGATTTGTTTCTTGTTGTGGCAAACAACGTTACTGAAATCGAAGAATTCCTGAATCAATTAATACTCTTTGATAATTACATACCGCCACAAACAAATGTGCTGAGGAATATGCCAAAGCCAGCTTTGAGAAAACTGCAAATTGGAAAGTTCATTGTACTATTTCTTAAAAAATCCGTAGCTGTAAACCCGCTGCTTCTACTAATCAGTAGTGTTGTTCCAGATACACCCCTCAACGTCTTAGCTTTCTTTCCTGGATCATTTGTATTTAAACAACTGGAAAATACGTTTTACTGGACAACTTTGTATAACATGCTGTGTTATTTTGCGACAACAGTTGTTAATGTATGGCTGTGGGTTACCGTTGTGACTCATTCAATTCTTACTATTCAGAAAATCTTGATTGGAGCGGTCTCATTAACAACGTACATTACACTGATTCATTGGTAATGTGATTTTCATACATATATATTATTTTTTAAATCTTTTCAACAGGACATATACATAATCCTAAAATTTAATTTTGCAACTTTAGCCATTTTTTGGAGATACAATCAAAGAATAAGACACAGTGGGAAATCAGTAGACTGTTAAGGATTTACAAGGAAATTTACATGCTTTGCGAGCGTTTCAATAACATATTTTCACGATGTCTTGTCGTTTTATTATGCACAGTAACCATTGCTCAACTCTCTCTTTCGGTTCAACTCTTTGCTGAACCTGCAACGTGGAAAAACGTTTTGATATTTTGGCTTTACATTATTGTAATCGTCGCCGCAATTTTCATTAATGTGCTTTTGTTTGGATTATGCGCGGATGTACATGAGAGTAGCAGAAAAATGAAAACTGGTCTGTCATTATTTCTGAATGCGTATTTTAGTAAACCCACAATTTTATTTAAGCGTGAGGTTAAATCTCTTGCTTTCATCAAAATAAACTTTGGAAGCACAAGCAATTTCATTGAAAAACTGACGCCGGTGTTATTTCAAGAATTTATTTGTCAACGATTTATAGACCTTCTATTATTGCAACGGTAATTCAAAACTCAGTTCACAAGATTACACTATCAGTAAGATATATTTTGTATTTCATTGCAGCTTTCTATTTGTACTTCATTGGAACATTAAAGACAAGCCATAATATAACGGCATGTAATATGTAAACGCTACAATGTCATAGGTTTGCTGTTATCACGTCAATTTAATAAACATTTTAAAATGGTAGCATAAATTTAATATAATGTATTAATTTAAAAAATCATCAACTAAAATACTTGCACCATAACTAGGAAATCACTGTACCATATTTGTCAATTACTGTTTTGATATCAATAATGATTTTCGTATATTTCACCTATGGAAATATTTAGTGCTGAAAATTGAAAATTTGTTTTCATTACTTTACCGCATAATAAATTATGATAAAAATTAAAAGTCCAGAATTAGGCATGCTATTTCATGTTTTCAAATTCTTGCTAACTTTTCTCTTACTGCATGCTTAAATTACTTAAGTGTTCCAAATTTATGTGGGAATTTTTCTAAATATTATATCGTCTGGTTCATTAATCACGCGGCATTAAGATTGTTTTGGAAGGCTGGCCAACAAAATTTCTGAGTTCTCCGCTTCCTGTCAGATCCACAGTGCCAAAGTATTTATGCAAATGTGTAACCCGTAACTGGCATTTACTGAGAAATTACTTAACAATCATCATTTTGTTTTTTTTTACACTTATTTATGAAAACCCGCGTTTGTCCCGTAAGATACTATAGTATCTGATACTATAGTATCAAATTATAATATGACAATTCGATATGTACTTAGCAAACTGGTTTAAGAAGCAAATACCGACAAGGATAATTCTGGATGACACTCACTTCCTATTATCATAGAGACTATTGTCACAACTTTTCATTTATTATTTTAAATTTTAACTTAAGCCATATTCTTTCTTTTGTGAAAAATATAATTTCCTATCTACTGAATATGCCGGAAATAAATTTGTGTTCCAATATTACCAAAATTCATATTACCCTACGCCAGATACAAACCTTATTAGTATTCACAACGAAAACAACCAGCAAATCTTCTGGATTAATTGTTATAAAAAATCCATATTGAATTGATAGACATTTGTGAAAGCTCAAATTAACAAGGTTTTAGTTTGGTTGTAGTCACCAAACCAAACCTCTTAATTCATGTAGGATATTGTAATAATTATTCGTATTAGGCAATATTTATTATATTTTCTGCCGGAAGAGTGATACACTCGTGTTGGCAAAGTGCTGGCTCAGTGAGGTCCATCCGGTGCCGCGTGACCCAGTACTGTTCCCGTGCGGGGAGAGTACCGTTTGTACGAGACAATATTTTGTGTATTGGTGACGGCATCGGCAATGTGTCGGGGAGGCAATGGCTGTCCTTCGCGAAATTGTCGCGAATTGCATGTGCCGGCATTTTAGGAGATACGTGTGCATTTAAGCCAGTACTGTCTGGTTGATACCGAAGATGTCCGGGAGATTGAGGGCTCAGATTCCGTTAATTGGCGGTAACGGAAAGGTATGGCATGAGGCAAATGCGCTCTGATGTCTGGGACATTATTGGGGCATATCTTAATCATCTCCACTTTCTCATCCCTGCCATAAATGCCATTATTTAGCCAACGGTTAGCAATTGCGCTCCATCATTAACTAAAGAGGAGCGCAACTGTTAACATTGTTTTTGAAAAATACGAAACTATTATGAACGAAGGCAAAAATTGAAACTAGTATTTTCATATATTAAATAAATTGTTAAAGTAAATATTTGTTCATTTCGATTCCATGAAATTGTTTTTCCCTGGAATATTTTCTACCGGAGAAGTTTGTTTTAATATTTGCAAAATTATACCGTCCTTAGCCTTTGGTTGTGTGTTAATAGTTAATAAATATACACTTTATGTGGTGAAAAATTAATAAAACATTCACCATCGTTCACCTTCCGTTATCACTCATATCGAATTATATTACCCATATTATATTTAATGAAGGTAATTCTGTGTCCAATATACACTTATTCATATTTGTTTGCCGCAAGGAGTTATTTGTTTAATAATTCCTACGGTTTCAAAATTGTAACCAACATTTAATCAGTTATTTGAGGTTTATCTATAAGGCTTTGTGTGGGAAGTATTTGATTTTCGGGTTTATTTACACGGAACTATTGGAATCAACGATTAGATTGTAATCGGTTTTGTTTATGAAGTCACTAAGTAAACGTATGCTTTGAGAATTAACACAAAAAAGGCTGTAATTTGTTTTGACAATACGTCAATTAACTTTATACAGAACTTGTTTTGCTGGATGTGGGAAAAGTTAGCAAGCTTGCTACTTTTCTCTTGCTGGAAATTCTTCCCAACTAATCATCTTTCAGAATCAGAAACCCGAGCAGTGTAGAAACCGTTGTGGAAATATTCATTTTAATCTTATAGTAATCAAAGTCACATTTCATCATGATTGCGTCCCAACTTATTAATCCATACGTGGAGAGTTCCCGGAGGATGAACTGGATTATTGGAGCACCCGTCTACTTAGAGGAGCCATCCAAAAAAATTAAAATAAATAAGAAATCGTGGATTATCACAGTAGTGTTAACATATCTCTTTGTTAACCCCCTACTTCTCAACCTGGCTTACTACAAATACATAAACACGAATGTTACTGGAAGAGAGAAGCACAGCCTGTTCATGCAAATGGGAATAGTCTTTGGACTTGGATTACCATTTACGGGGCAATTATTTGTAACTGTTGCAAGCAATGTTGCAACTGTAGAAGCATTCCTGAACGGATTAATAATCTTTGAAAAGGGCAAATTTTCCAACTTAAAGCGGATTCAAGAACTGCCGAAGTCTGCTAGAAGGAAACTATACATTGGAAAATTCATTGTACACTTTATGAAACAATGCTTGGCCCTAAGTCCGTTGTTTGTACTAGTTATTGGATTCATCCCCGATATTCCAATCAACCCATTCGCTTTCCTCCCTGGATCGTACCTCATAAACCTACTGGAGAAAGTGACAATTTACACAACTCTTAATAGAGTCATTTACTACTGCATGACAGTCGTTGTTAGTACATTCTTGTGGGTTACAATAGTAACCCATTCAGCCCTGACGCTTCAAAAAATATTGATTGGAGTGGTGTGTTTAACAACATATATTTTGCTCATACATTGGTAATAAAGAAAAACACTATTTTTTAAAAATAAATTAGTAAAATCAAAGTTTTTATTGGGTGTTTATGAATTACAGGGAATTTCTGAGAATTTTTTCAAAGAATACTCGCAGGCAAGAAATCCAGGATGAAATTCAAAAAACGTTACTCACCTACAGAGAAATTTTAATTTTGACGGAGTGTTTCAATGAAATATTTCTACGCTGTCTTCTTTCTTTCCTATGCGTTTCCACTGTTATTCAACTAGTTGTATCCGTTCAACTCTTCACTGAACCTGCTACCCAGAGAAGTATTTTGATATTTTGGACATATGTCGGATTAGATGTCGCCTCGGTCTTGGTTGACGTATTTGTGTTTGGATTATGCGCAGGTATACATGAAAGTAGTAAGCAGTTGTTAATGAGTCTTTCTTTCACTAGGCACAGTAGTCATAATAAATCCATTAGCTCATTTAAGCGACAAATAAAATCTCTGGCCGTCATCAGGATAAAATTTGGTAGTACAAACAATTTTATTGAAAAACTTACACCAGTGTTATTTCAAGAGTTTATCTGTCGACGATTTATGGACCTTCTGCTAGTTCAACGTTAATGTGGAACCAATAAATTCTATTGCAATAATCATAAACTTAAGAATCTAGCTCACAAGGTAAATATATATATATGGTATTTTGAGTTGATAGGTAACTTGGTCGCTTGCCCTGTTAAAGCCTATCGATAATGATTTTTGTATATTTCACCTATGGAAATATTTAGTGCCGTTAGGTGAAAAGTTAATGTTGTTGTAACAATGGATGAGTAGAGGTGCAAAATGCAAGAGTTACAATAGAAATAAAAAGATAACTGCTGAGGGTATTTATAAGAGCAAAAGTAAAGACTTTATTAATATGTATGATGGGCTCTTACTGACTGATTTTAAAGTGGTCAGTAAGCAAGGTTATATCTGAAAATAAAAGATTAGCGTGCAAACACATTTTCATATCATAAAAAGAGGTTGAAGCTGAATAGGTAAATAAAGTGAGAGTGAGAGCGAAGAGCTAAGCAAGAACAACTTTTAAATACATGAAACAGCATTCAAACAGGCGTCACAATGTAACTAACGCTAAAACAACTTTATTATTATTATGCATATGCGTGAGGTTACGACAATGTCATTACTACCTAATAATATATTATGATTATTATTTTCATAAGTAACAATATAATTTACAGATAATAAAACTTTATACTTTGCACACTTAAAATAAAATTACAGAATGAGTACATAACTTAATTAATTAATTATAGGACGGACACTATATTTAGCAACTGGACAAAATTCCAAATTATTCAATTCAGTGTTACTTGTCTCCAGATTTTTCAGTTCGTTTTAAGGCCTATGGTATTGGCTTTCGAATGATCTATCACTCATTCAAAACTACAAACATTTATTTTTCATCCTTTCAATTGTGTTTGAGTGTGTGTGACTTTTATGTGATTGAATGTCATAGTTCAAAATGTTAAATTTAAAAATATCGGTTCAAATTTGTGACTTTATTAATTAAATCAATATTTAGTTGTCGTTTCTCAACGTGTTTAATAAAACAAATCGGTATTATGTAAAACTTGATTGTATTTGTTTTTGAATATGTAAAATTTTTAAATTGTGAGCAAATTAATAGTGATTTTAAAGCTGTGTGTTCAAATGTCAAATTGTAATTTAAAATGCTAAGCCAAAAGTAAATTTGTCAAGATTTCTCAAGGCCAAACCAATATGATAAGCAGTACGTATAAAAATACTATTCTGTAATCGTCAAATATTTGTACCCTTCACAATGTTAAGAAGTAAAACATATTTATGCGTATAAAGTTAAAAGGGAATCAATATCAATCAATGTCAATGAAGATATTTTATTTTAAACCGAATTGTGGCAGTTAAAGCGTTTAGCTACAAAAACTAATTTTATTACATTATTATTACATACATCCATTTGTTTGAGACTGTAAGACTGTAATATGTTAAGTTGAACCTTAATGACATCCACCTGCAAGACAAAACGATTGAATAAAAGTTTAAGACAGTTTAAATGTATCATTTTGCTAATATACATATCGCTACATTAACTAATAATTACTGTCAATTTTATTGTAGCAATATTTACAAGACTAATTTAAACATTGATATTAAATATAATTTCTGTCAAAAGGTTAGATTATCTTAACTTTCGTTACACATAACGCCCTAAACAAACTACGCATAACAAACTTATGAAAAATCAAAATCGTGAGTCTTCGAACCACGAATGTTTTCCCATAGCACAAAACAATAGGAGTGCAACTTTTTGCAAACTTTTTCATTACTTTCCGTTCGATATCACTTTTCCATAGGAGACTACCTTTGACCCAGGTGAAAATAACTTTCTGTCCATTTACAAACAAGAAACTCCCAACTTGCAGTACAAAAGACCAACCAATCAATATCATAGGCGCCTTCTTCCAAATATCAAAAACGTCCCAGTATTTAATCAAAACAAAATTTATGAACACTGAGTGGAAAGTTAGTAGGCCATGCAAAATGAAAATCTGCATCCCGAAGAATTTCATCAACGCCGAGTTAAGAACTTGAAGAGATCTAAACACTTTGCAAAGATTTTCGGATTTTCTTAGAGTTTTCATAGCAAGATACTTTTTACAACCTAGCCGCAACTCAGGGTTAATAACAATCGCTACATAGTATATATACAAAAAAGTGAAGTTTAGTAAAATGACAAAATTTGTCCCAAGAGTAAAAAATATGTAAGTATGAAATGTGACCACCACTGCTGCAACCCAGACATTATATTATTCTAATGGAACAAACCGTCCCAGAAAAATGGTCTCGTTTCCGCCGTAGCACAGAAATCCAACCGTGCAAATTAGCAGAAGTATGTAGCTTGTGCTTAGCAGAAAAATTATTGAGTCTAAAACAATATTAATTTTATGTTTTTGGGTTTCAAATTGGGGCATGTATTCTCTTTGAAAATCTTGAAAAAAATTTAGAATGGCGGCGAACGCAATAGAGTTTTCGTGGGAGTAATTAATATTAACAAAAAATAACATAATTAAGACTAGCAGACCGTTGAAGAAAACTAAACCCAAACTGAACTGTTGAACGTCTCCGGCAAGATACAGATCAAATAGACTCCAAATCGCAGTAGTCATCCAACAAATTGCCAAACAATAATTACACAATAGGAGTCCTCGTTCTTTCGAAGTATTGCAGGTTTCATGGTTAATTACAAAAGTCTTCCTTTTCGCGTCGTACTGCAACGAAGTTGCACCAATTAGGTAGCCCATGTTTATTAAATGAGCAAGGCGGTAGATTCGATTGCTAATCATTTTATTATCTTTATTTAAGACAAAGACTAAAAATGAATAGAGTGGCCGATTTGAATAAACTTTAACTCGCTGCTCGCTGACCGTGAATTGAAGTCGTTGTTGGTTTTAATAAAGCTATACTCAACAAGATATAAATCCATCTATTTGTTCACTGGAATTTTATTGCTGAGAAAATAATAAAATATTTAGAAGCTTCTCTATTTTGCATGGGTATCTTCGGCTGAATTTGTGACCCCTGATATAATACATACAATTTGTTGAAGTTTGATTTAATATAACAGAACCTTTTCTGTGTTCTATTAAGCTATTTGGATGGGAAGAATATATTTACAGTAGCAAAAACTTCTTCGTATTATCTACTAAGGGTTTTTGACGACTCTTTGTTTAAACGGTTGTCCTAACAAATGTTTAGTTCACGTAATGCCCTGTTTTAAGCCAATCGCTGAAAACAATTATGTATACATAGCTTAACAAATTTTAAAAGGTACATTTTTCATTCTGTATTTTGGCCAAGGTTGTTGTAGTATTGTCCAGGGGATGCGTAGGAGTGGAAATTAGAATTTTATTACCTTCGTCTACTATATTTTAGTGGATGGTGGATGGATATTTAACATTTTAACAAACCTAAAGGTTGAAGCGTTCATCTTCCACTGTCCACCTTCCAGTGGACGAAGTGGACATGGAAATTTTACAATCCTGGTTTTGGCTATTACGACCTAAATAGTACCAAAAAATTAAAACCCAATATTTTTTGCATTGCATTTAATGTTGAGTTTTCTGTGTTTTGTTTGTCCAGGTTTGAGCATTTTTAATATGGTAAAACTACGTAGTTTCCAAAACAGGTTGTACTTATTTTACCTCCTGCTTTCACAATACGTTCCTCCCTTTCCATGTTTGGCAAGTTTACAGGTATACCTTTTTAAGCAACCTCCGTTGTATTTGTAGAATAAATATGCAAGTAAAGATGCCCATACTTTTTACTTTAGAATAGTAGTCGCAGTCTTATAACATTTTTTTGGCGTTATGGAATTTATTTGAAACAAATAATTTATTGGTGAAGGCCATTTTTGAATTTCTATATTATGTGAGGCATTACTTTTATAAGTCCATGCAACTTATCAAAAACTTGTGCTTCGCCTGATGGGATGAAGTCCATGATGGCATCATGATGATGCCTGTCTTTAACAGTGTCCAAGTATTGATAAATTTTTCGATTGACTACAAGAGTATCCAGCTCCGTTAAGAGAAAGCACAATGCTTCAGCCCTAGAAACTCCATAACTAAAACAATATGTAACTATATTATCATTATCGATAATCCCTGACTGCAAACGTTCTAGTCTCAACCACTAGGTTAACCACAAATTTCGAACAATAATTTTTCTAAGCATAGTATAGTACAGGTGTAGGTTTTGATGAAATTCTGTCCCCTTATGTTTACTCCTTATCGGTAAAGAATCTGTCTAGCACAGCGCAGTGGTAGACCGAGAATTAAATGCAGTATCCTACACACAAAATTACTGCTTAGTATATAAACTTTTTGTCATTTGATTGATCGTGAAGCGGCTGTCCTTTTCCCCACAGGCTGAACCGTTTCACGCGCGTCTCACCTGTATAGCCGTTTTGGAGGCTCCAGGTCTCGTCTTGTTTTCTAGAGGATGGTCACCAGAATCAAACAGCCGACACCATTTTCTAATTACCATACAGTTAATGTGTATTCTAAAACAGTTTGATGGCTAAAGTTTGCCTTCAGCCGTTCTCAATATTTAATTATTTTTAATCAAAAGATAGGAGACAGGAAAGCCGGAAGGGTTTAGAATTGACTGTTCCTGGTGAAATCATAGTGTTTTATTTATTGGATAGTAAAACTGATGATTTTAAAGAGAAATAATATTCATACAGCTGGATTGTATTGCAAATTATTTGCGTCCCTAGATATATTACTACAATTGCTGGTCATTTTGCAACAAATTATCGACCACCTTTAGGGAAACCAATTAAATATTTAGAAAAATCTGACTGCGGCATTTGGACCACTGCTGCTAAAACTAAAACCATGAAAGAATAATGCATAGAATTTGTACCTTCGAAGAATTAGTAATTCATATATCAGATTAACATGGCCTGCATCCTCCAAAACTCATGTTATTTCTTTAACTTCATGTTTGTTAGGTATAGCTACTAATCGACGTAAGGGCGTACATAAATTTGTCTTGTTTTGAAAAGGTCGAGCCCATAAAATTGGCATTTAGGAAGAATATGATTTGTTAAATAAAAACCAGTGTATGGGTGTGTACGCTTCAGCCTACCTGTTAGTTGACCTACACATTAAAGTGTAGTTGCAGCTTGTGTTTTAAATTATGCATTTTTGCAAACGCGTGTTGTATGTATGGGCGTCTCTGAGTAGTACAACACCATTTGTGCTAGAATGAGTCTAATATAAAAGAAATTAACTTCAAAATAAACTAACTCAAACCCTTGAAATAATATCACAATAACCATATGCTGAATCTATCACAAATTTTTGAAGAAAAAAAAGAAGCTAAAAATGCATTATATTGCATTGTTTTAGCGACCTCCCTAACTAGCCCCTGATACGCCGCTACATATAAAACTTTTCCAACACAGCGCTGTTTTATATGTCATAATAGTTCTGAAATAATTAATTACACTACGTGCAATTTTCTCTTTCTGACAGCTGAATGCTTGTACAAGGTATGTCCTGGAACTATTATCGTCACATGTATAGGTAATATTACTGTATTTAACTTCTAATTTAATCGAAAACAATCCACTGTTTGACCTATAGCGCCAGAGCCAACAAACTTAAAAAATTACGAAGCCAGTTTTTGCCTTTACAATTAGTATTGTAAAAACCTTCGTCTAAAATTTGTTTAATAATTAGAATTGTGGGTCAAAATGGGTCTACGACGGTTAAAGAGTTCTGCACTTTCTTTGAAAATCTATTGTGCTGACGCGGTGTCGACGTGCTATCTACACTACAAATTTTATCCTTCATATATTATATCCTGGGATCCGAAATCCAAGGAATTTGCGAAAAGTCGCTATCGACAAAGATGGGTGTTCGGAAACTTAGCCATTTTTGGTGGCATTTTATCAGCTATGTTTGTAATAGCCCACAAGATGGATTTCAAACTGACGCACCGGACTAGTTTCGTCCTGCTTGATACCAACAGCTGGATTTACTTTCGGTTGTGGGATCGTAATGTACCGAAAACACGAAGAATTTGTCTGTGCTTTCACCAGGATGAAACTGCTTCTGGAGAAAGCAAATAACGAGGGTGGAATAAATGGACGTAGTGAAAATCAACGAAAATGGAAATTGATCAGCTACGCTCTTACGTTAACAAACTGCTCCTGTTATTCCTTTGAGTGGACAGTAGCCGCTGTGCTGGTTTTTCTTGACCTAGACCCGTACCTAGGTCCTATCAAATTTCTGATCGGCGGACATGACTACATTTCCATTGCAATTAGATTTATTCTCCTGCACCTGGCATTATTTGATGGCACAAGAACCTACAATGTTATAATGGCCACACTCTTCTACTGGTTGGAGATGCAGTCTATGTACATGGATTACCTTGAAACCGTCTCGATGGAAGAATTTCACATCGCGTACAATAAATACAGAATAGCATTGAAATCCTGGGAGGATGCTTTATCTGAGTGGATTAGAATCATGATGGGGTGCTTGTTTCTAATGATTGTGGTGTGCAATGTCGTGACACTGAGGTACTTCAAAGTAGTCCCATTCTCAGTACTTTGGATAATGCCATTCTGCTCAGTCGTCAATGGAGCGATGTTCTATATGATATTTCCTTGGATTGTTGGATGCTCTGAGAAAAGCAAGGATCTGTTGAGGACGAGGAAGTTAGCTTTTTCACAAAACAAGATGGCACGATCTAAAGTAACTCAAAAATTGATTCAAAGTTTACGACCTGTGTGGATAAAATGTGGATCGACGTACTTGGTTGACCGGGATGTGAAAGCCCAATTTTATAATGGTATTATTGGACGAACACTGGATGGAATTTTATTGTAACTATTTCTAAAGTGAGCAAAAATTTAATAAAAATAAAATGTTGTCAATAAAAGAGGATGTACGTATAAGGATTATCCAGTTTGACAGTTTGTTCTTCACTGGACGATGTTAATGACTCCTACTTTAAATGTGGGTTATTAAGAATTAATCAACTCATCCTTGAAGAATGATTTTCTCCGAGAATTTAGAAGAGCGGAAGACTACGTCCCTCCCGTTTCATGTTATTAATAAAAGGGTTTCCGCCTTTACAAAACACCCAACACGGACCGTTGTTGAAAATTGATTAAACCAAAATCCACAAAATGTATGGCCAAAACAAAATATTTTTGTGTCAGTTAGAACTAGTACGACTGTGTTATGAATACGTGAAAACTCCACACAAAAATATTTCCTTATAAAAATCCCCAGAAACTTAGAATTTCTAACTTATACAATGTTCCCGAGTATGCATTTAAAACTTGATAGAAACTTCTATAAAAATTAATATACGGAACCGATTTTAGTGAAATTAGTGAAAGCATATAATTATATATCAGAATAATTTCAGAAAGCCGCACTTATTAAAATTAAAATTTTAATAGGCGATATTATCCATAATTTCATCGTTTTCCGCTTACTTCCTACACTCGGTATATTTAATTTTATTATATGAATCCTGTGCATGTTAAGACAGTGAAAATTTGAACTCGGTTTGTGAAACACATACGTATTTTAATCCCAATTTATTACGCTAAATCTTAGTTAATTAGTTTAATAGTAAAAATGGTGAATTGTTATTGTACAAATCCAGTGATTGTGGTGCCAGTACTTATGGTAGTATTTTTTGTAATTCTTCCACTCCTTTATTGCTGTTACTGGTTTCAAGTTGGTCGAAATTCGGTAAGACGGTTTATTAAAATCGCTATATTTTATTCAAACGGAATAAAGTTTCAAGCACGGAAACATTCATATTTTTTCAGTATGAAGGCCACTATGCCCTAAAAAACCAAGGCGCCATGATTTCATATGGTGGGATAGATGAGACCTCATTTTCACAGTTCGCTAACCAACCAAGGCCTGGCACCTCACACGACGCAATTCTATCGTCGGCGGTGATGATGGTAGATGAAATTAGGGCCGCTCAAAGAAGTAGTTAATACAAAGCTTTGGAATGTTTTAAATGAATTACTTAAAAAATATTTATCAATATTTTTGCGTTTAGACGGGTTTCAAAAAATACAATTAAATTCTCATATTATACAATATGTAAATTTATTTTTTTAACTCTGCAAAATTAAATTGCTTTAATTATGATTTTAAAATGATTTTAAGGGAAATTAAAATACATTTTTAGCGATTCAGCGTGATAAGCTCTACCGGTTAATATTTAAAACCCACAAATATGTCTACGTGTACAAACCTTTGACACCGACTTATAGATTTTTGAATAGGTACACATATATAATTGCTTGGAAGTTCAGGATCGTTAATTTAATATCGATCGACAAAATCTGAGGTTCTTGACACTTTTGACTTTAGCGGAGGAAGGGTATAATGCCAAATGACGGTTAAGTATAGGTCTGCATTTATCAAATCAGGTAAATGTCAGAATATCGATTTACACATAACATTCGTCAATGTTAATTCACGAACCCAAAATTTGACTTATTAGTATCTCGAAGTGTCATACTATTTAAATATCCATACTCAAATTTCCATAAACCCGGCAGAAATATGCTTGCTTGTTATATAAAGCTTATAATGATTACTAAGCCATGAACTTACTTTACCAAATTAAATACACTTTTGGTGAATATCTTTTAAACTAAACTGTATGTGTAATGATGAATTTTAAATTAATAAATCTAGGAATTAATATATAATTACTTATTTTTAGGTGAAGATTTTAATGTTTATTGTCAATTGTACGGGTACTAAATGTATCCAAATTTTTTGAAGTAAGAGAAAATTCTGCTGAAGGGAAGTACCTGCAGGAATATAATGAATTACTGAAAATTTTTAAGCAAGAAATTGCCAGATTAACAATAGGACAACTACAGCTTGGACAGTCCATGTATTTACATGATATTTCTTAATTATGAAAATGAATGAAAAGAGTATATGTATCATATATATGCTTGAAAAACAAACCAGGAAACACGTCATGGTTTTACAATATTCGAGCTAATGCTAATCAGGACAAGGGCATCCATGTAAAATTGCCCAAATTATATTTAGATTAACCTACTGATTTTACTGGTCACGTCGTCTGCGAATTAAACCAAACTCACGGTAGAAAATAATTTAATACATATTAATTACATATATTTTATCTTTTTAATCCCATTGTGTAACTGTTATCAGAAATTTGCTTAAATTGGACAGTAATTCTAGAAATACAATAGACTAATATACATATGATTTATAATTAATATAACAAAAAGGCACATTTGGCTCATAAACTTGGAGTTGGAGTATTTGCCATTTGCAATTTGACTTTGTTGAAATAATTTGTGGAACATTCTGACCTTACACTGACAAGGTATGCACATAAATATGTTACCCGAAGAAGTGAAGTGCTTTCGCGTCAGACCAATGTCAATTGCTAATGTAATGTTTGTTTCGATAATTAGGTCCGAACTAATTTGTATAATGCGCCAAACGACAGTGAAATAAATTTAACTTGATCAACGTCATTCAACATAACGTCGTCAAATTATGTATCCGTCACATTTTACTCTGCACATTTTAAACACACAGTTGGAACGGTCGAAATATTTGTACCCAATGACTTATGATGATGGGTTTGAATGTTTTAGAAATTGTTAGCCATTGTAGTAAATATATATGTTGAGACTTGAGCGTCAATGAGTAGATAAACTGAGGATTAGTTGTCTACTCTACATAAAAATTAGATTTTATTAGATTTTGGTTAGGCACTGCTCAAGAGTAAAATCATTTATTTATGTAGCTTGATCTTTTGGTACTAAATGATTTGGCCGTGCCGCATAGCATGTGCGTAACTATTTCGCAATCGTGACGCATATTGTGGGTATATAATGGCACTCACCGGTCACAAATGAGACATGATATAACTCACTCTAGAATTCGAGATAAACAGTAACTTGGGGACACGAAAAACATTTATAAATTTTGTTTGACTTGGACTTTGAAAAAACGAAAGATGTACTTCAGGAATCTACTCATTGCCCTTTTAACTTTGTTGTTGCTATCCGTGTGTCTACAGGGTAAGTTTAAACTTCGCCTTTTCTCATTATTGATCCTATCAACATATTTCCTCAATTTTATAAAGATTTATAAGATATATTTTAATCTATCGATTTTAGCAAAAATGACCAGCAAATCTACCAAGCTAAAGAGAGCCGGATACAGAAACTCTCCAGACACTGCAGATGACGCCGAGATAAATTTATAAATATTATAAATATTATAAATTTATAAATAGCGAATAACATCTGATTACAAATTAATATTTTTTGTTTTATTTATTAGACATCAAAAATCACCAGATCATATGATAACCGTACATTAATCAGCCACATTTACATATAAACAGGTCAAATAAATTTGCGCATATATTAATGCTCCCATTTGCTCAATTATATTTTTACATTTTCTTAACTCATTTGTCAAACATCATAAAATTCAATAATAATCAGCATATGTATTAGAGGTTATTTTCAAGTATTTTTACTTACTCAATAATCACTCAGACCAGACAATTATGCAATGTTATCTCGTTCAAAATTTTGTCGCACATTATAAATAATACGACCGCTGATATCCCTTTGCTTGGACGTCCATCTCAGAACACATTGAGGAATTCTCCGAAACAATTCACGAGTTGTTTGTTCACTCAGCCGGGCATTAATCTGTAGAAAATGTAGGCGAGGAAGCTTGTAAAATCCATCGAAGACTGATGCGTCTGTTAAGCAGGTATTTACAATGCGGAAAGTACCGAGAGCATGTTTTGTCGAATCGGGGAAAAATGTTTGGTCTTCAGGTCCCTCCATTTTAAAAGAGCGAAGGTCTGCAACATAAGATTACAAATATCTGAAAATATCTATAAATATCTTCTTGATCCTGAAAATCATAACCTTTGAAAAAGTGAAATTAAAAATCTTTTGAATGTACGAAAGCTAGACTCAGATAATAAATTAAAGTTAAAGTTATTAAGTATGAACCCTCCGACCGTTGTGACAAATTTCTTTAAAAATCTTACCTTGTAAATATGTAATATTTGGATTCATGGCCGGTTTCCTCAATCCTTTGAAGTAGCTCCAGTTTACAGATTTCTGCCTTTCCTTCCTTTCGTTGAACCCATTGCAGCTACACACAAAAATTACCCTGGAATTATGCCGTCTACCCGTTATTGCACAGTCGTCGATAAATCGAGGTCCATTTAAAAATTTGGTATCCTTAGTTCTAGTTATGGTTAGTCGCTGAAGTTGTCGGAGTTTGTCACATACAATAGTGAAACTCTTTGCATTCAACGGCATTTCTAAGGATGTCAGATTTGGCATCCATTTGGGCAGCGCATAAATATTAACCAGTGTATTTTCCTCGCATCGGAAACGAGTTAGTAACTGGAAAACCGGAAGTCCAAGCATTTCAGGATTTGCACATTGCAAAAATTCCATTGCTGATTCATTATCAACATTTTCCCTTCGGTCACTGTATTTAGCTTGAAGGTCACGCTTTCCCTTATACAAGTATAGAGGGACATTATCCCCGATCTTGTAGTCTGGATCATCAGCGTCGTCGTCGTTTTTCTGGAGCATGATTTCTTCCAGAATTTCCAAATCAGTCGGGTATCGTTGAGTTGTCTTTGGTCCAATCAAGTCAGTTTTACTCTGCAGATGTCGTGGCTTGTAGAGAATTTCCAATCGGCGAAGATTTGGCATGTCTACCGCTGATTTGATGCGCTTTCCTAGTGCCAAAGGCACCGAGAGATTCTCCAACCTTTCCATTCTGATGTTTCCTACCAGAGGTGGTGGAACTTCCCAGTAGCATAAATCCAAATGACGCACAACTTCCCCAAATCGGTTGATAATGGTTCCAACAAAGTCACATCCCGTATTCTCAAATACAGTGCGAAGTACATCGGCGTCAAGATAGTTCGCAACTATCTCAAACCGAAGCGAGTCGAGTTTTAAGGCGGAGCGCTTAAGAGAAGCCAGTTGGTTCTTTAGTATGGTACAAAGTTGTCCATGGGATTGTACAGTGACGGTTCTCCTTTTTTTAAACAAATATACACATGTTAAACACATTTAAATGTTGCGTTATTAAATTGTCTGATTAAAATGAAAACTTACACTTTAAAGAAAATATAAATATGTTTCAACTTTTTCAGCTTATTTTCTAAACTCAGCTCTTCCAAGGGCAGAAGTACATCAATGATCTCTATTTTCCAGTTTGTATGTTCAACTCTTTCCTTCCATACACAAATCTCAAATCTCTGGAAATTTAAGTAAATTGATTTATTTTGATATGAGAAATTATTTACGCTTCGCTTTACAATGATTACTTTGTTATAACCTCCAAATTTGGTGTGCAGGATAAAAACGTATACCACGGCAGTTGGAAAGGTTCTCTGCGCACAGGACCTTGAAAACCGGAGAAGTCAATCTTCAAAAGGGTCAGATTAGCAAAGAGCGGGAGCTCATGCCATAGTTGATTAATGTATCCTTGCTTCACATTTGGGCTGTTGGCGTTCAAGTACGTGGGGCGAGTTAGCACGAGTGTTTTTAAATTCTCAAACTTTCGCAGAAAGAAACGAAAAAAATCTGCAAGAGTTTCGAAGGAACAATCGGCCAATTCAAGATGAAAAGTTGTGGTTGCTATGAAATCTGTAAATCGCCCCATTTCGGATTTTTGTTTATAATGCCCATAGACAAAGGCAAACTGTTCCAATTTGATTCTCCGGAATGGAAACTTGGCATAAGAAAAGCTCGGCTGTTCGATTTCTTCTTTGAATTCAAGAAAAGTTGTTGTCCCCTTGCATCCTACTCGTTGTCCCTGATGAATGCAAATTGTAACCCGCTTTCTCCAACTGTCGTCCACAGAACACTTCCAATTTTTGGAAACAAGGCGAAATCGGCATAAATCGGAATTGGAGCTGTATTTATAAATTTCTGCGAGTAACTGAAAATTTTTTTTGACGTCATACGAATTTTAACTGTGTACATTAATTGTTATATAAAAAGAGAATTAATAATATACATAGTTACAAACTTCAACAGGAAGGAGGTTGATAGGATCTTGTGCGTCCAACTCGTTCTGTGCTAGGTTCGATTTATTTAAGATCCTTTGACTTTGCCTGAGTGGTTGAGCGTACTCACTGTTTTGAGAATTAATATCCTCATTCACCAAACTTTCCATTTCATTATTTTCGTCAGGTGGGCGAGAAGTTTCCGGAATAAACCCTTTCAATTCGCTGCTCCTTGTTTCCATTTTTCTCCAGTAATTGTTCCTGTAAATAGTATTTAAATAGAAAACTGATTACAAAAATATTCCTGTACTATACATTATTATCGTCGTCTACCTTGCTGTATTTATACCATTATATTCTATTAGTTTATTAAACCTCTTAATGCTATATATTAATTTGGTATGAAATAAATATATTAAGTAACACTAAATTGGTACCTGCACTATAATGAATATACCTAATTAATCATTAATCACAAATAATTTGCTATTTTTAGCTAGAATCCCAATTTGGATTGTTAGGGTTTTTATTATGTACAGAGCTTTCCCAAATGAATACACTGACGATACAATATTATTCCTCTGTGCTGTATTTTGTACGTATGACACTATGACAGACCCTAAAGCCCTAACAGGCAGAACTGCGCTGTTTTAATTCTAAGAACTTCATTCATTACGTGTTATACTTTTGATACGGCAGAAGATTTTCAGCTAGTGAGAGACAGCATAATGTATTATTCTTGGAACACACTCCATTGCCTATAATAACTTTCGCGAAAGTTTAGTACACGCTTATAAATACACTGAATAAGGCGCTAGCATGATGAAAATGAATCAATGCTTGGTGTAAAGTAAGATTATTTGTTGCAATAGGGTTTATTCAGAGGAATCTGTCATGTTTATTATATTACAGAGCCTTCCAAAAACTAAATCGACGATACATAGATAGCATCACTTGAAGAATACTAGTGATGTCTTTCAATTGTGATTATAAAGCAACAAGTTGGCATAGTCGATATTTCCGCTGTAACAACCGAAGAAATTCCCAGATTTGAAAGCGCTCCACGGATAAGCCCACAAGTAAAGGCGACACACTAATTAAACAGAATCATATTATTACCTACAACTATTTACTTAATTCATTGAAAGCTGGAATTAATTTACATTGGTAAACAATTCATTTAAACTATTTTGATATATTTACCTTTGGTCCATGCTCTAAATACTGTTTATTTGCTGACATTTTTGATAAAAATTTGAAACAGTTATCTCGCAAAGTGTAGGCTCCCGTATGATTTCCCCTTAGATGATCAATTTGCTTTTTGAATAGAGCCTCCCAGAAGTCGGTACAAATAAACTTGATCACGTCCAACTGATTTCTGACACGAGCTGAATCCGACATAAGCCTGGCCGCAAATAATGATTCATAAGAATATAACTAATAAAACACTTCTTTCGGTTGTGAATTTCAATTACGGACTTAACCTTTCAATTAATCGATATCCCGTGCTGTGCCCAATAAATTCCAAATTTGAGACAAGCTCATCCTGTAGAATATTAGTTGATAAAAAGGATGTCACAGATCTTATAAAAATTATAAAATGCGAGCGAAATTTCTTACAATATCTGATTTTCCGTCTTTCTGCAAGAGAATCCCACTAAAGATTAATTCCGCATGTAATAACTCAAATGGAAGTTCCTCCGGTGGCGTGACTTCGGGGGTATACGGTAGGTTAAACAATGTCATTCTAAAATAGTGTATCTAAAAGTAGAATTTTTTATTTTTTTTTGACAACTCAAACCAGCGAAATAATTGCAGCTACATCAAACAATATTGTTACAAATCTGCTTTGTTATTAAGTCACCTATGATTTTATTAAAAGCAGTCACATAAGTATTGTGTTTTAAACAGATTGTAAAATTTAATTCCTAGAATACTTGCAACATATATTTAGTGTATTTTTATTTTTTACTGCATAGTAATGGTCGTGGTTAAATCCGTTTCACTCTCACGTACGTCATGCAAGATGCAACACAGGTGGCCTGTGTCGGTAATAAATTCGTACGTGATAGAGCAAAAAACAAAATGCGCTTTATCTTTCTTAATTCTGGTAAATAACAACCAAAGAAATTTGATAATACGAAATAGTACATACCATACATTGACCCACTTGACTACTCGTTCCTTTCTCGCTGAACTAACTCGCTGCGAATACTTCGAATTTATAGCGATTAAAAATGAGCGAGAAATCGCACAAAAACAGC
>VYYJ01002283.1:0-22666 GCA_021029165.1 Cyphoderus albinus | reverse complement strand
ATTATTAAGTGCACTTAACTGGGCCTATTCTATTTTGTCATCTTATTCGAATGGAGAAGCGATGTAATGTAATGTAGACGAAAGTCAATGTCATTGCCAAAAAGTGGCAGCGAGCGTATACCTAAGTAAACGATAAAAAGAATCTTTAAAAACGAAAATGGCGCAATATGGAGCGGATAAAGGAAGGAAATCAAAGGGAAAGGCACAGCAAGAGGTAACTCTATTTGTATGATGGAGTACACTTTTATTGTTAACTTTATCTTCAGCTTCACTTCTTTTCACTCGACTCGTGTCTTCTTTTTCTTCTTGTCTCAAAAAACCGCTCACTTTGTGTGGTATGGTAGCGGTAGCAGAAGTCGTACTTCGATCATCATTACTATCACTTGACCATTTCTTATGCTCCATGTCGGTTTGCCACATGTCGCTTAAAACTGATTATGGTAAACTCAATGGAGAAAGCTCTTCGTTCTTGTCGTTTTTATTTACTTTTACTTTTACCGTAGCGCTGCCAAAAATGTAATACATGTTTTATGTTATGTGCAGCTTTTATGTACCATCCTTAAAGTGTATTACTGTTTATTTTTCTCCTGTTATGTACGATACATTCTTTGTGTGCCATTTGCTCTTGTGATCTCTTGGGCTTTTTAAGAATCTGACATGATCAGGAAGCACATGAGACATGATCTTTTTTTTTTGAAAAAGGAACAGCACAGAATAGAAAACGCCAAGGAATAATACATATTCCATTTTGTCAGGTAAAAATACCAAAAACTCGCCCATATTTTCACTCTCGTTTCCACAATCCATTTATTATCGTGGAGACAGAAGAAGCAAAATGCAATACTAGCCTATAATAATAAATAAGTGGAATGAGCCTGCCTACCAAAAGAAAAACTGTACAATGAATGCAGAGAGAAAAAGATGATAATGATGCCAACAAGATAATATATACTTTTGTCGGTTTCACTGTGTGGGCTGTGGCAGTGTGTGGATGCTGCGGCATGAAGACTATTTTTCTTTCATTCTAAGACAAAAATACTCCGCTGCTCCTCTCAAAATCTCTCATATCTCTCTCCTTCGTATGGACGTAGGTACAGACTTTCTCCAAGTCTTCGTTTGTTTCGTCTTCTCTTTGATACGGTTTATGTTTTAGTATGCTTTACCGCTTTTACCAACTCCATACTACAATGTAGTACAGAATCACAACAGCAATTTCCATTTATTTCTTCTTGGAAAACTTCTTACGTCGTTTCCCCTTTGCTTGCTCTAGTGCGAAAAAAATAATTCTCTAAGAATATTTATTCATTCATTTTCCTCTTACACGATACATACGTATGTACATGCTGCATGCTTGCATGTTACGCTATGCTTTCATGAAACATTGTTAATAATAACAATTTCCAGCATGGTATTTAAAAGGTAGAGTAAAAAGCATGAAAGAGAAGAAAGTAGAAGGAAAGGAGGCACCTTCCTTCCACTTCCACTTCCACCACCGACTGGTGAGTATAGATTCTTAGATAGTTTATGAGAGGCTGTGCCTTATATTGAGATGATGATATGTGATCATGATGACGATAATGTTAGTAATAATAAGTAATAGCAGTTTCTGGAGAAAGAAAATAGGCCAGAGCAGAGCCAGCAAAGCACATGAAAAAAGTTGCTGAAAGGATGCCAAACCTAACGCTGCTGACAGCCAGAAACCATGAACAGAGCGCAGTACACCACACTTACAAAACTCTCAACTCAACTCAGCTTACACACGCATACTTAAAAAGCAGCTTGCTGGTTTCGTTCATGTTGATGATGGGGATGAGGATGGTGTGGTGTGGTGAGCCAGGCCTTTTTTACACTGCTTTCATTCATTCCACTTCCACATCCACCTATTATTGTACGCTGCCACGCAATGAATCCAACGCACACTTTCTTCCATCTAAAGCCATGCTCAAATTTTTGATATTCAAGTTTGCACTTTTTGGTGAGCTTCCATTTCCATGCCATGATATCACTCGTTTGATTGTGGCAAAGGGTGTCTTAGTACACGAGTACCCTTTTGCGTGCCTTTTATTACCTCTCCTTCTTCCTTATCATTTTTATGTCTATAATAATATTGCCTGATATAAAAAATATGCATGATACTGCTTCGTATTGTAGTGAAAACTGTTAAGTGCGTTATAAGAAGAGTTTCTGACGAAGAAGAAAAAAATACTTTTTTGTATTGATATCGAACTCGAAAGTTTTACTTCCACTTTTTATTCTTTTGAAAGAAACCCAAAGTCAACGAGACCACACAGAGCAAGCAGCAAGAAGAGTGGCTCACTTTTTTCTCCTCTGCTATTCTATCTCAGCCTTCATCCATTTCCAGCCTGCTCCTCAACCAGAAAAGATATGTATTTACTAGTTAGTGTGCAAAAATATGTATATCTTAAACTTATGCGTACCTATCTACCTCAAGTGGAAGAAGGAAATAGAAATTCTATACGAAAGAAGTCTTTTTCTTAACTTCTTTCCTTTCGCGCTGGGCTTTTTGGCTCTCTTTCCACTTTACTTGCCTGCCTGCCTGCCACCAAAGAGCAACGTAGTTAAGAGTTCTGACTGACTTTTTTGTGGCTGCTGCGGAGACGACAGAGAAAGCAGTGAACTCTCTCAAAATAGTTGCTCTGCTGCGTGTGTGTGTTGTGTGTACGTGTGCCTTGGATTGGAATGGTGTGGTGAAAGAGGTGTGTGCAAAAATTCTCCGCTATAATGATATAATATACATACAATTCTTTATCGTCGCTGTACAATTGTATATGAATGAACTATCAAGGGAAGTTTATGTATCGGCTGTGTGGCATTCCAAATGCATTTTTTGAATGGATATCCTCTTTCTTGCCAATGATTTCTCCAAAAAAGAAACCTATTATTATTATTAAGGCAGCCATTAGCATTACTGGAGAGAGTGAGAGCGATACAGAGAGCATTCGGCACGAAATCAACATGATCGTCGTCGTCATCATTTTCTTAGTCGTTCCTTTTCCTCGAAGGATTTTTTATTTCTTGCCAGCCACGTCGAGAATAGAACACAGCCGCTGGTATAACGCAACAAAACACTGGATTTTCTAGACATTGCCCTATGAATTTTGGAAGGTTAGAAAGTACGTAAGTAGGAGGCAAAGGCAAGAAAAGTTGGGCAGCTCACTTGAAAAACTTTTATGAGGCTCGCACACATTGAGCAGAGAAAACAGTAGTTTTCCTATGATGATAATGACGAGGACGGCGGTGCCGATGATAATACCAGACCACCGCCAAAACCGACCGCCTCCTTCCACCAGATCAGACCAAAAGGCGAACCCGAGACATTTAGATAGATATTTTTTGCCTTCTTATTATTGCAACCATTTTCAGTTAACTCGCATGGCATGGACCGAAGAAATGAATCAGTCAGTAGCCAAAAAAACGAGATCGGCGGCTTTAGTAATGGCACGCTCTTTAGAGAAAAGAGGCAACTTCTTTGCCACAAAAAAAAGTCTCTTGTGAAACGATTATAATGGAACGGTCTATTTTTATACACATTTTTGCGTTCAAGCACGAAAGAAAGAATGAATGAATGAATGTCTTTTGGAAGGAAGTCAGCTGACTTTGTATGTTCGACTAACTTAATCTCTCCACGTCAGGCAGCTGCTTTCCTGCTTTCTCTTTCTCCTTTATTGTAATATAATTTTCTTTGCGGAGCACATACACAGAGTTGTGTAAGCATTAAATACTTTTTTGATGTTTTGAATGAATAAAGAGAAAGGCCCCGGAGAACAAGAGAAAGACTTTCTCTCCTTCTTCTGCTCTGCTGTCTTCTGATGGAGAACTTTAAAGTCGCTGAGAGTTTCACATAAGTAAGTAAAGCATAACCATAAAATATTTTTGTCCCTCTGCTTTCTCTCCTTCGCCTTCCTACTGCCACATTGTTCAAGGGGCTCAGAATCAGAAGCAAAGACAAAACAGGGAAAGTCATCGTCCTCCTCTTCTCCTCCAATGCTGTCGGCATTGTCATCATCAAACCGTAGTAACCTCTATGTAGTATTATTATTATTATTGCCACTGTCATTATTATTATTATTAGTTCGTAGAAAACGGCGACAACAACATGACACGCCGGGCTAGAGTCAAAACCAGTGAAAGTTTTTGCTCCGCTACTGGTGGTCTTTTTTCATGAGAAAGTGGAAGCGACCATTTTTGGCAAAACTACTGACTATGATTATCATGATGGAAATAATATGTGTGCGTGTGGACCTCTATCAACTTATTAGATTCCATTAAAAGAGAAAACGGGACTTTTTTGGCTGGCTGAACGATCACCACTACGTAGTTGTAGTAGTAATAATAATAATCATAGTAAAACGTAGTACCTACTACGGTTTGTATTATTATAACAAGGCTGCCTGCATCCACATGAATTTTGCTGGTTTTCTCTGGGAATTACGGCAACTTGTATATCAGTTCCGACACTTTCTTCAGCAACGTCATGATTATGGTGATGGCAAAGATGATGAGGATGGTCGTCATTTTATTTTTGCAGGCGTAGCAGTAGCATGCATATGAACATTATTACAAGGTCCTTCGTGTTGTTTTCATCGGAACAATTTGACTAAATTGGAATTGCTCCTGCTTTTCTTCTCTCATTCATGCCAAACGCTCTGTGACTTTAAGCCTTTTGACTTCACCATGACTTTCTCATCATCATGATCGTGATCGTGAGTATGAGCAGTGATGTAATGTAGTTTGTCTGTGTGTGCTTTTGCTCTGCTCCACTTTGTCTTGTCTTCTTGCGAGGTTTCCCTCTTCGTGACTTTTTGACATGAAGGACTTTATTTTCGGAGAAGAGAAACCTCCATTAGTGCGTAACAACGCCGTTTAAGTTTATAAGATTCCTATTTGATATTTTTGATTGTGATTTCATCCCTTATAAAATGTATTATGTAAAAATTATTACGTGCATAGGCACCTACCTACATATCTACATACACACACTTATGTGGCTTGTTAAACTTTAGCAGAACGAGCGAGTTTTTAGCACGGAAGAATTTTCCACCGTTTATGTTAGAGGATTCGTGGGTTCATGGTTTTCTGGCTTGGCTGTAATTTTCTTCAAATAATACTCGCAAAAGACTTTGTGAGGCGGCATCTACGCCTGCCTACATAATGGCAGAGCGTTTGCTCATCACACAGGCCGCAGCCTATGTACTTTATTTGCAAAGGTAGCAGTGCATTTAACAAAAAAAGTTGGCTTGGTTTGAAGAATACATTATTATTATCATTATTATTATTATTCTAATATAATATAATGCTTCCCCTGTATTCCGGATACAGAAAATTCAGCGGAGAATTTTATTCAGACCAGGTATCTCCTACCATTTTCCCTTTATCACTCATCCCAGGTATTATGGATTCTGTAATGCGGAAGACTACATTATACAGAGTATAAACGCTGACGACTAGAAGGTTACGGCAGAGGAGCGACGAGCGACTGAAAAAATAAAATGAATGATGATAGGTAATATCCTGCTTCCCCTGGAATGTTGAGTGAGTAAGATGTCGTATTTGCTTGTGTGCAAGTATTACATTACCCGTATTAGTCATTCCACAGAATAATGTAATTTTGCACACAATTTTCCGCATCACTGCATTATATTGTGAATGGAGTGAAGGTAAATTTCTCCATTACACGTTTTCATGTTAAAATTGTTAAATGGAAGATGGAGGAAGAGAAGAAGAAGGATGATTCTGATGTGGTCGGGCCTGGCCTGATTTCCGTTGATAGTTTGAAGAAATAAGTGATGCGATGAAATTTGCGGATGATGCTGCTCTCCTGTTCAACTGTTTGAATACAAAATTACATACCCGAATATAATAATATTCAAAATTGTAACAGCAATACTAATGCAGCTCTCGTATGAGAACGATACATCCTCCCTTAACTTAACCTTTACTTACGAGAGTTCATTTCATGTTCACGAGAAGGAAGTTTTTGGAATTCTACTTTTTCAAATATAATTCTTCTATGTGGGTTTACTTAACGTGACTTTATTTCTTCGACGTTTCAATATCTGCGGCTTTACTTTCTTTTTTCTTTTAAAACCAAACGAACAATATTTGTGCTAGGTATCAGGATCATCATCAAAAAGAATAATACTTTTTCAAAAGCTGAACGTACTCTGAGTGTGTATGCCTTATAAAAATAAGCCTTTCTCTCTTCTTCTGGTTACATAGAGCAAATAATTTTTTATTCCTCTTTCTGTCATGCATGCGTGGAATAAATCCTATCGTTCACGTAAGACCAAGTTAAAAACCGCGGTGGGATAAGTACCAAACTACCAACCAGTCTACGTACGTACTTATTTCTCTGTGATGTCTTCAATTTCTATTGCGATAAGAAAAAATGAGTATTGAGCTTAAAATTATTATTACCGCATGATGCTAAGCGCCATTATTATTTGCTGTTTGGTTCGAGAAGGACGGATATGAAATTTCCCTTTTGAAAATACATACATTCTTGAAAAGGAGTTTACAGGATACAATAAAGCAGCTCACAAAGTAAAGTGTATGCCACTTGTCATGTGAATAAAAAAATTGTCGTAAGCAACCACATAACAAAATATTTTGATAAACCTTTCGCCATTTTTTCGAAAGGTTACACACAACGCCATAACCATCACTATCGTTGGGATATTGACGGGCTGACTTTATTTTCTCTTTGCGGTTCGTTTTTCTTTTCTATTCTTGCCAAGTTGACTGCGGTGTGAGTTGAAGAACGGTAAGTTGGTGGACTGCTGCTTCCCGATGGCTTTTATTTGTATATAGTATTACACGCTATTATAACATAACAATATTATTATTAAATAGAATCCTGCCTGCTATCTTATTATTATAGCAAAAGTGTTGCAAAAATGTTATAATAAAGTGTATGCGTGCCCGTGTGAACAGATATCTCTTTTTGCACGCTGTGTGTGAATGCTTTCCATCCTCTTCTTTATGCGTTTCTTTCTTGACGAAGATATTCTTACCTTCCTTCTCGAACTCGAGCAGGGTACACACTTTTCACAAATATGTGCGTAGGTATGTGTACTTTTTTAGCCGATCGTTTTTATTCTTGTCGCTTTTTCCTTCCTTCTTGTCATGTGCAAAAAAATATTCTCATCATTTTTATGACAGGTGTGTGTATGCAAGGCACGATGTGATATGTGTGGTTATGGCTTCTTTTTCAGTGGTGCCAATCCCCAATCCCAATAACTCGCGTATCTACTGTGTGTGTACTTAGTCTTTTTAAAACGAGAAGAAAAGCAGTTCACTTGAGCAAGCTATCACAATATTTCGCATTATTATTCTTATAAAGCGGTTTCCATCCACTTTGCTTTCTTGCCAATATTTATGGATTACCGTTTTTGAGAGAAACTATTTTTTGCTGGATGGAGCTCACTATTACTGTCATAAAAAACGGGTACTAGAGAGAGGTGACGCAGCGAAGATGGGGAGTTGCCAGTCTGGCATTTTTATGATCAATATATAAACAGCCTCGAATTTGCCAACAGCTCATCTGTATTCCAATCACCGAGAAAAAAGAACCTTTTCCTGCTTTTTTGGCCTGAATGCATTTATTTAGTATAACTGGAGTTTTTTTTAAAACGATGGAAAAAATTTACAAACAGTTGCAAAGCGGAAATTCAGGTAGATAATTTTAACAAAAAGATAGGTGAAGGTTTCGTGATACCCCAGATATGTTTTTGCAAATGGTTCCTGCTCTTTGCCTTTTCCACATTTTCTCAATTGAGACACTGAATGAAAGGTTTTAGAGATTGTCAACATATGCGTTTATTTCTATTTGAAAATTAGACACTCTGCGTTAATATTGATATGTGGAGCTTAGGCATTAAAAAAGCGACTGAATATGAATGAAAATAATAGAAGCCGTGCTTTATTCGGATTTATCTAGATTGAGAATTTATCCAGACAAGAATATTGGTTTCAGTTCAATTCAGTGGAAGCGAATAGATCGTCTGGTATTATTTTCCCAATTCTTCAATAAAGAAGGAGTCACTTTTAAGGATTCCATGAATCCTGAAAAGTTTTTAAATTTCTTTACCCTATGCTTCTGCACGATACATTCACACATCGTGATTTGATACTTAATCCATTTTGGATTTTACACAATTCTTGAAAATCGTCGGATTCTTTTTTATTTTTGAGAGATCAACATGTTTATGCGACGATTTTCCTGTTGACGTACATAAATACCATTCTTTTGTTATACATAAATAGCTGTAGTTTGGAGGTTGCGTTTCTAAAAAATGAAACTTGATAATGTTTTTGAAGGAAAAACAACATGTTTAAAAAATCAAAACGCTCGCATTCCACACAAACAATTCTCATGCCATGATTATTAGGTATTTTCCTTGAAATCAGTTTCAGTTTGAGGGGCCTTTCAGGGTTCGTTCCTACATTGCTGTGAACTTATCTCACTTGCTCCAGTTTCCCCGTAGTCCCCTTCCCTTCCATTCTTTATGGTGTTCAGGAAATCAAATAAATGAGTTTGTTTGCTCTTCATACACAATGTATATGCTATCGCCGTCACACAAATTCGTCCAGGACCAGGTCGTTTTCCTTTTTTCCCTAGCCAGACAATATTATTGTTGCATGTTCACTTCAAAGTAGAATATGATTATGTATGTCTATGACGATGAGAGTTGTACCCCGAGGCTACAAATCCTGAATGCGTGCATTCATCTGGAAGTAAAAGCCTGGACCCAACTACCTCGACGGACCGTGAGTTCTTACGTAGGGCTCACTGAACAATCCAGAATGCCGTGTTGAAACGAATCTTCCGAAATTTAATCCCTTCACTCTTTAATCAATACAGTGCTGAAGCTAAGCGAGTTTCTTTTTCTTACAAAAAAGAGCAGTGGAGCAACTTCTCAAGCTAGTAACTGGATATGATGAAGGTTATGAATCGACTGGAAATTAGTCAGAAAATCTACGGACCCACATACCTAAAGCCTAATACTGCCTGCTTACCTCGCTTGTCTGACAATGTGCATGGTGCATACGTACGTTGGTTCACTTGTTCCTCTGTAATAATGATAATAACAATAATTCGTGTGGGAAGTATGTTGGGTATGCATTAATCGATAATGTAGAGTAATAAATACAATGGCCCTGTAGGGAGCTGTTGAAACGTTGAAAGAAAAGAAAAGGATTTCGTGTGATTCTCCTTCGTCTGTGTTAACTCGACTGTTTATGTTATTTCATCTTCCGAGTCTTTGCTTACTAGATGCTAGTCAATAAAAATGAAAAATGAAGATAGACCATTCAGTTGATTATGGCACCAGAATAGTGACCTGGAATGAATAATGCATTTCTGGTAGATTTTAGGATGCACTCGATGAATGTGAATTGTAAACATGTAAAACAAAATGGTTGCACATTTGTCATTCAGTCATCAACTTTGACTTTTAACTTTTATGTTTGAAGATGACAAGATGATGAAGCGATGAAGTAGAACAATAACAATAAATTGTACTTACTGAAATCACAAAGTCGATTTTTCTTTGATTGAAATACAGGTCTTGTATTTATTCGTATATTCTTTAAAAGTATCATTACTCATTTAAATTATGTAATGTGTTTACCCTCGAAAAATTTATAATAATATAAAGTTGGTTTAAATGGCGAGCGAGCACGATAAAATTGTTGATATCTTCTTGTAAATACTACAATATACCTTAATTTTAATCTGATAATTCAGATACGTTTGTATGAATCATAATAACTTATCATAATAATAAGAATGATTTAAAATGATTATATAAGAGTCAATTGTATGTGTGTATGTGTATATAATGTATTGCGCGAAAATATCATACAAACTAGTTTAATACTAGACATTCATTAATTTACATTACATAAAGTAGATTACCGTGGTTCATATACGTACACTTAATTCTTCACTGCGAAGCTCAAACATACGCTCGACTATGTAAGTAGAATATACTCTTATACTAAGAAATTAATTAGGTATATAATTAAAAATGCAATAAACACTTCCACAAAGTTGACTTTTAGTTAACTGGGTTCTGGCTTGGCTTAATCTAAACAAGTAACAACTACCTATTTACATGAAAGTATACAAAAAACAAAAGCAAGTTTTATTTTACGTAGCTTGCTTCCTGGTAAAATTACAATTCACGAGACGATGACTGCTATTTCACTCCCTACATGTTACAATGATTACACAAGTTGACCCACGCGCATAGTGTGACAATTTTTTTTCATCTCGGAGAGAAAAGAATGTGTAACAAAAACTGGTAAACCAGCATAGCACTGCATAGTTTTGATATTTTTTTATATTGCGTATGACGAATAACAATGAGATTTGAGTAATAGTAGTGCTATGCCTTAAGTAGAATGTTCGTAAGTTAAGTACAATTAGAAGTTAAATCGATTTTGTGTGCCGTACGTACACAAGTTAATACATATAAAGTGTGATGTGATCACAATTAATTACAGATATAATAATTGGGTGCCTCGAAAAAAGTATTTAAGTAGAGTGTAGAATATGAATGAGTAAAGATTGTATCTGAGTACGTATATTAGTTCCATATCATCATAGATATAAACATTTTTTGTTTCGTGATTCGTTTAGTTCAGTCAGTCAGACTCGAGAGATCTGTTATGTTTTCTATTGTGTTACAATACATAAAATAAAAGCAATATGGCTTTACTTTGGAATTACGTAATAAGTTAATAGAGAAAAAATACCAGCTTGTTTTATATGAAATAAAAATAGACGCATGTAAAGCATTACATGAGTATTATCTTTAGCACAATTTCTTTACTCTCTTCTTTTCGTGCAATTTTCTTTCCTCCTTTTTCATAACACAACTACTTTCGTATTCTGCTCCAGTTCTTCCCTAAGAAAAAGGAAAAAGAAAAAAAATGGGAGAAAATAGCTGCTGCTGCTGCTAGTTGTTGTTGTTAGGTATGTATATATACATGACATACAGAGATGTTATTATGTTGATGTGTTCAAGACGATGATGATACTCGAAGCGAAAAGTGAAGGACAGAGCGTGACGACTTTTTTCTCTTTCACCAATAGCAGCTTGTATACTTTTACCAACACTCATACATATTTTTTTTGTTATATGGTAGGTATATTTTTTTGTGTTTTCTAAAAAACGGACTTTCTCTATTTCGTGTTTCACATTTTGCACAGCCATACGAACTTGAACGTAATAGTTATAAAATGTAGTTCTCTGGGATAGTTACAGTGTTTACAGATGTGTGCAGTGTGAGTATGGTTGGTGGTTAGTGTACATGCTTGTTTAAGGAAGAATAACACCGGAAAATAGTACGTGTAAACCGTGAACAAGTAAAGTGGGTGGCTGGAGTTTTTATAGAAGTATAATTCTAATAATAAAATAGTTTTTTGAATATTGTATATATTTTGAGGTTAGAGATAGGGAAAGAATACTGGGAGCAGACCGCATCATGATTATTTCTTTTGCCTTTTCCGGATCACATACACACTCAAGAAACGTGTCCAACAAACAACGCCACATAATATTACAGTAATAGGCTACTTTTTAGGATTTTGGTTCACTTTCCCTCACTCTCATTTTTTCTCCCTCTAGGTAACATGGATATTATGTATATGTATAAATATTTCGGTGCAAACTTACGAAATGCGAAGGACAAAAAGAAAGTAGATAAGTAAAGTACGTAACTCGTTCCATCTCAACTTTCTTTTCTCTGTCATTCATCTCATCTCATCTTATTAATCTTTCAAGTGATGATGATGATAGGAGGGAACATTGCACAACAACCATACATAACCATACGATGCAGACACTAGACACACACGACAGACTTGAGCAATGACAAACATCCCAAGTAACTTTTCCTTTTCTTTTTCTCTAATCATGACACTATGCTAATGCTTACTATTATTCATCTTTTTCCTTGTTTGTAATGTTTGACAATGATATTTGCACGGGACAAAAGTTGTCCTTGTGTCTGTATCTCATTTTTTTGCAACTTTCCATTTCTGTCGCCGATGATTATAAAAGCAGCGTTGCTAAAGATATCCACGATGATGACATTCCCTTCTCCTTGTTGGAAATTCGAGACAAGGACGACGACGATGATGATGAAAGGAAGGAGATGATGGAGTTGGCAAAATATAAGTATAATACGAATGTACTTCGAGACAGGAAAAATTCCCGTTTCTTTACACACTTTTATCCTTTAGGCTTGTTCAGAAAGGAAAAGCTCTGAATTAGCACAGCATTACTCCATTTGCTCACTTTTTCTTTTCTCTGCAGATAACACCTCTCATTATGAAGCACTCAGAGAAGTCCGTCTTCCCAAAAGTCTTTCCAGAGTGAGTGTGACGAGTTGCTTGTGTTTTGTGCGAATTGTCGTTGTTGTTGCTGTTGCGAAGGGTCGTTGCTGCTATTAGTATGCGAGAGAAGAGTGAGTTCTACTTCGTTCTCTATTATGGTATACTGCCAGTGTAAGGGTACATTTTTATTTGTCCGCACGTACAGCGAAACGGTGTCTGTTTCTTTTAGTGTTGATTTGATGGGGATGATAAAAGTAGGCAATGTTTATGTGGTACCATGGCGTAATATTGCACACACATTGTCTGTGGCTGATGATGATCGCGTTTTACTCGAGTCTTGTTTAGTCAGTGAGCATAGGATCTCTTGCTGATGGTGTTGCTGGAGAGGAGTGTGAAAATAGGTCATCTCTCGGAACTTCGTACTCTGGCACCTGTAGAGCAAAGAAAAGAAATAAATAGGAAAGTTATTAGATTTTCTAGAGTTTTTTCTTTTGAAATAACATCAGCCGCGTTTTCTATTATGTATATCAGTCAGACTATAGGCTTCAGTTAGTTATTGTGTAAGATACATTTTACATTTGTAACATTCATTTAATTCAGTTTAAGACCTCTTCCAACAAACCCCGAAAAAAATTAATTAATCTTGTTGAACAAAACTGAAATGAATTATTTATAACTCGCCGAGCAAAAATGATAATAAAATAGTGTATTAAGGAGAAAGATGAAAGATTAAATTTCAATTAAGCGGAGGAAACAAGCTGGGCGGGGTGAAGTTAATTAAAGGTGAAAAAGCGCGACGGATGGACGGACGAGCGACGAGCAAACGACTGACTCACGAAGGAAAGAATGAAGAAAACCGCCATTCAGGAAAGATTCATTATTTTATTATAGAAGAGTGATTCACTAAAAACGGTTGTTGGTGTTTAGCGAAACAAAAAAATGTGGGCAAAATCCATAGAAAAGGGTTTTTTCTCCCCTGGCTCTCTGGCAAAGGCAAAGCTAGATTGATGGAAGGCTTATTTCTGTGTTGTTCAATTCTCCTACTCCACCTCCGCCTCCGACCCACTAACATGTCAGACAGACGCTTCGGATTAATATTCTTATGATTAAAAATTGTCTGCCCAGCTGCGCTCAACAGAACACAGTAATGCATCCTTTCAGAGAAAAAATCTGTGCATTCTCTCCTCTACATCCATTCTGTTGCTCGTTAAAGGTTAGCTAAACAACAAATTAAAGTGGGAGCAACCTTTTGTTCCCCATTATTGTATTGTCAGTGACTATCTCGAGCGTTGAACGTTACTTTTATTTCCTTAAACAATATCACAGTTCTGTTCTGTTTCATTCAACCTGAGTTTAGCCTAACCATCCGCACCGATTGTCTAATATTGTGACTGTAACTGTGAGTAAGTGAGTGAGCCATAGTATTTCCTGCTCACTGAGACTCTGAATCCAACACAGCCATGCAACTTAATCCTCCCAGAAAAAAGTTGAACTAGAAGACTTAATCCTTCCATCTACTTCTCTCCTGCCTGATAATAATATAATACGGGGAGATTGTGCCTGCATTTTCAGCCGTCTTATTTCCTACTACCCACATGAAATGGAATGAAATGGAGATATGCAGAAAAGTAGTTCGTTCTCTGTATTTGTATGCATTCAGTTCATTGCAGCCTACACAAATAGTGCAATAATAATAGTATTATACCTGACATGATCCCATTTTGAGAAACGACACTTTTCAATTACCCCTCTTCCCTTATTTTCCCTCAACATCAGCGTAAACAATATTAAGAATGAAATATATCCTCGAAACCGTGTTTTAACCATTACTTACCAACTTATAAGGAAGGGACGCGCAGCAATAATTACAACTGTAATAATAGTAGCCATCAGCGAGCCAGAGAGTCATATGCAAACAGTCTGCTGTCCTGCTGCCTGCTGCAGTTCTGACTCTGGCCCTCTGGTCTACCGAACAAACAAATCCATTCATTTTAAAAGGACATCGTGGAATGCACACTCGGCCGTGGCCGTTGTAAAAGCGAAAACTGCCTTTTCCCGATGCCTATCTTTCTCGCCTTACTTATCATAATCCTTGAAAAAGCAAGAGAACAATTTTATTCCATTTCAGGGCAAGTATCCATTGAATGAGACTCCATGTCTTGTTTGCTTCCTTCTTTATTTGCCCAGTTATTCAGAGACTTACAGAGAAAAATGGATTGATACTTGTTTACAAGCGTTTAATGTTTTGACGTTGTCGCTGTAGTGTGTAGTACAAGAAAAATTCTACCTAAGAGTAATATAATTTATGTGTTGCCCAGATAAAAATAACTCTTCAATTTCCACTCTCTGGTAATCGGAGTTTGTATTTATTTGTAAATAGCTCCCTTTCATCATAATTTCTTTTTACGTTTGAGTGTGTAGACTTGAGACTGTACTTCAATTTTCCATTTACATTTAAATCGAGCAAAAATGAGCCCTCTTCATTCACCAACACACCTCTGACAAAGATCTTCAGAGGAGATAAAAAATAGAATAAATAAACTTTGGAAGAAATGGTGGAAAACAAAGAATGAAAAGGTACCATTTTCGTTGTTGTCGTCGTCTCCCGTTTCTTATTACTGATTTGCAGCCATGAGCCATTCAATGTTTTTTTCGTACCACTGCGGGCCCTTATTTGTTCAAAGATAACAGGACAAGTTAGGCATTTAATGACCGAAGTAGTGCTTCGTAACGAACCCAACAACGTAAGCTACCTGCCTAGTTAAGCTGAGAAAAAATTTCTGGTGTAATACAAAAACGTGAAGAAACTGTTCCGTTTGTACGGCTAACTACCTCAGTCGTTTGGATATTTTTTTCTCCCGACTTAAGTTTACTTTTACGCACACATCATCCAGGGTAAAAATACTTTTTCCTTCTCGCCAACGAAACCAGCTCAAGTGTCATCTCCAAAAATTCTCAGCACTGCTATTACCGTCGCACCGTGCCTCCGAGCTTCCTTTCTTTTCCACGTCCATTTATGAACAAAAGGACGACGAAAAATTAGGACGACACGCGGACGACTGGAGTAAGTGGAAGCAGGAATGTTTTTGGAAGTTGCGAGCGGTTGATGACGTTATCATATCCTTCTCAAGTTTTTTCTTCAGTCATCTTCATCGCCGTCGCACCATAACCTGAGCCTTACAGTCACAGCCTGCGTTGCCTTAAAGAAATGAAATTCTCTGCTGGTTGTGTGATACGTTGCGATGTGGAACAATTTTCGTTCCCCGAGACAAAAAGTGGGCTATATACAATATCTTCATAATATTTTATCATATGGTCATCTACATCGTCCGAGGAATGTGCATCGCTCTGTGAACGATGCAACGCATCGCAATCTCCTCGTCTTTCTCTAAAATATATTATTATCAAAGCACTTTTCTCAGTGTGTCGTCTCTCGGAAGTTTTCTTACTGGAAGACAAAATGCATCGAGCTCAGCACTTTTTATACATTCATATACCTGCCCTAAATGTTGTCACAGGCGTCGATAAAGCTATGACAAAAGGATGTGTGCGACTGGAGTTTGAACATTATAACTCCCTAGATGAATATTACTTTACTACTATTTCCAGACTTTGTGGACACACAGGCTACTAGACCTAGCAGACATTGAATTTAGAGAGTCACTTCATTGCTCCTCGTGTTCGGCCTTGTCTCTTGGACATCTTTTTGCGATGGTTTATTTTCTCTGAATAAACGCACATCTATCTTCCCACTTCCCCGTTTCCAGAGTAAAATACGTGGCATCAGCAGAAGCCGTAGAGGTAGTTCGTAACAACGTCTGACTGACAACGAACTTATTATTACCCTTCTGTCACGGTCTCTTTTGACTCCTCACTTTTTTATTCTTTTTGCTGTTTCCCCTTTCCTCCGTTAACCCAGAAAAGATGTTGATGTTGAAGAATAGGTATAACTTTTGAGCATGTTATGTTGAATGGCTAAATTTTCATCATCTTCCAAGAGAAGAATGGAAAGAGAGAAAATATTGCTCCACTCGTCCTATTTGTTTCACGCCACAAAAAGTGTACCCGACAAAAAAAAATTCAGAGAAATTAGGTGGATATCTCGTATCTTATATTAGATCCAAGGAATCATTTTTTCCCTTCCTGTATAATGTAGCAAACAAACCAATTGAGGAGCAGCGGCTCTTTTTTTTCTCATTGGTTATTTAAGTGTGAAAAAATTAGACATTTGTCACGTCCCTTTCTTATTTTTCTCATCCTCCCTCTTTTATTTCAAGTGTCAATATACCATATCTCAATGACATTTTTCATATCTTTTTTGTCTTTCCCTTTGCTTCACCCTATCATTTATTGTTTGTGCTTGTTATGTCCATTATACTGGTAATACGTATCTGTCTGTATAAGAAGTGTTTGTTTGATAACGTTATCATCATTTCATACTTGGTCTCAATATATCCAGCCGCCTCGTTCCCTCCCATCCAATCTACACTTGTCTTGTTGAAAAGCGCGATATTTTTTCATCTTGAATGTAAAAACACGAAAGCAGCAAAGAGACTCTCTTCAAAAATTGAAGAAGATACTTATTTTTCTGCACCAGTATAAATATTTTGTGATGACGAGGATGAGAGGGGAAAATGTCATATGTTCTTTGTGAAAACTCTTTTCACTCAAACACGGAGTAAGCGAGGCCGCAAAAAAATAAAGTGCTTTCCCTGCGCTGCCTAAAAAACTTCATTTTTTTCAAATGCTGTGTGTTCGTTCGCACACAGACACACAAAAGAGGATTCTTTAGATGAAATTGATGTTGAAGGATAACATGGTAAATAGGTAATATGATAAAGATGTTGAGTCGAGGAGGTACACTTGAAGGGAAAAATGTTTATGGGAGACGTGCTAGATAGTTTTCCCGTTCTTCTCCAAGGTACACTTCATGTGGAGGCATAAATAACCATACTTTTATTAAGTACACGTTATTATGAATATGACACCGTGGTATGACGCAATTCATAATGTACATTATTCCTCCTCAAGTGCCCTGCCTCTATCTAACATTTTTCAATTGAATTCAAATGGAAATTTGTGCGAGTTTGCTAAATTACTTACGTTATCATTACCACCATCATTCCATTACCGTTGACGTCGCCCGTTCGGTTCGAGAAATTGGGACGTTGAGGAACTCAAACTAATTTATTATTTTAAACTGTTATGCAAACTTAACAAGAATGAAAATGTCATTTGAAGAAGCTGTCAAAATTCCTACTGGATTTTTTAAAACAGTATCAATTACCTAACATCTGATGTTTTGTTGGGTAAATTTTCAGTGCAGCTATTCCCCATTGGTATTATGTATAATAAAATGGTAGCAAAATGTAAGTGGAGCATTTCTGAGTCAGTCTATTTACATGCCACTGTTTGCCATGTTTGTGACTATGAATTGTATATTAGCAAAGGAGAAAAACGATACTGCAACAGCAGGGGACTTTTTCGCTCTCTAAATAATCGTATGCAAGTGAGTTTGCTTACTCATTTCGTTCAAAGGCCCACAGTTGGAAAAAACGTTGCAAAGGTCGTTTGAATTCACTTTACTTCCGCTCTTGCTACTTCCATTCCTTTCGCCTGACATTTTCCTATTAGCTTATTCCTATTCTCAATTTTTTTCAGAGAACATTCTTCTCCTTTCTGCTTACTTTTGCAGACACATAAAAAGCTCGTGCATATTTGACCAGGCTCTTCTCTACAGCAGATATCTACGTGAACATCGTAAAATCCATCTGGTTAAAAAGGAGGCCTATAAAGTGATTACTATGCATATAGGGAAGAGAGTGAAAAGACAAACTGGCTTGCTGTGTTTCCTTCCTGTGTCCTTAAGGGACACTACGAAACTCTCTTCTCATCACACACACACACACACACTCCATCCTCCAGTTTGTTCGTGCGTGCCTGCATATAATATGAACACATTTTAGGTAGAGTGTGTTTGCATAAAAAAGTTGTTCGGAACTACTTCGACTTCGACTGTAAAACATCACATCATGGAGAATTGTATGTAAGTATGAAGTATAGTAGGGACGTAAAACTGGTGGGGAAAGTTCAGTGGCCCTCTTCAATTTCCCCTTTTAAAGCATGTGCCTATGAACTATGTATCACTTCAAAGTAAGATTTTTTTCTCGACAAAATACACTTCACTATAACAGCCTCTAGTCCACGAGCTTTCACCATTTCACCATTTCGCCACCATTCATTTCTTCACTCCATCTACCAAACGCGAATTCTGCCAGAGCATATATCACTCTTCTCCTTCCACTCCAGAAATGGTTTGCATGCGCTCTTTTCCTTCAGACTGTCTGACGCGATGTAACAAATCTTACAACACATCACATCCATTCTTCTTCTGTGGAAATCACAAAAAGATGAAGTAGAAGGCTACCGGAATGAATAGAGCAGAGGCTAACAAAGCCAGTTTAGTGAGTCAGCATACACTGCCTTTTGCTTGTTCAGTGGGACATTTGCCAGTCTACCGCTACTGGCCTACATTAAACATGTATTACGCCTTCATATTTCTGTAACCCAATCTTTGGCTGGGTTAGTTTAGTTGTTAAAAAAGTCGAACATGATGCCTGATGTCATGTTCGAGTAAGTAAAGCATCATATGACGTAAATAAGTGAGCCTTAAGTAAGAAGTCGTTTCAACAAGACTCCACAAATTGAGTGAGTGGAAGTAAACTACAAAGTAAAAATACATGAGCAAGCGAACATTTAGAGAGGAAAGATGAATTTTCTTTCAGTGTGACTCTGTATTTCCCTGCGTAGGTATGTTTACTTTTACTTTTAAGAAAGAAAGAAGTGAACAAGGGAAAATAAGGAAGAAGGGAAGGGAGTCATTTTTCTCCTGAAGAATGATGTCGTCCCTCGTCAGAGAAGGAACCCTCAGGCGGCATAAATTTCTCTTTTTCAACTGGCAAAAACAGACATGGACAAAGAAGAAAAAGAAACCGAGTGACTGCGCGTTTTTTTACTAGATGCTATTACATAGTATTGTATGCATTGTAGTATACAGATATAAGGCAGTGAGTCCTTCAAAGTTTGCTAAACTTTGCTACTGTTACGTTACAGTTATTTTTCCTTCCTTGTAATAATGCACAGTTGTCTACGTACGACTGGCTTTGCCTGTGTCCATGTTCGATGGAAATTGTGCGAGCATTTACTTGTTGTTGTAAGATGATAACATGATACTATTTTCCTGTGTAATGTAATGAAATGTAATGTAATGCAGGCAGAGCCAAGCACAAGCACATCAAACAAGCAAGAAGAGGAGCAGCATAGCAAATAAAAGTGGAACAAAAAAACGGGGAAAGACTAGACTAGACCTCTCGAAAGAGAACAAATATACAAACACCCGAATAAAATGGATGAAGGATGAATGGGTTAAATCACATGAAGCTACTGGAGTGGAGTGGCGATGCTGAAAGAGTTGGAGCTGTAGGTAAAGACATATTCGAGTCTTTCAAAAAATCTAAAACTGGATAAAATATAGCTTGCACAACAAGAGTATGTAGCTTCTACATATATTCCTTCCCCAACATGTTCCTTTGATGATAATATATTTTTAAAGAAGCAAGCAGGAAACACGACGAGCAGAGGAGAAAAAAATTTGCAATTCAATGCGAAAAATTAGGGCTTCAACAATCTTCCTTTTCTCTTTCACTTTTTTCTCTTTTATTCCCCCTTTCCCTATTTTCCCTTTTTATTATTTTTTCTCCTCACTCACAGCCAGTGTCAGTTGAAAAAAATACGAAGATGAGAAAAGAGTAACAAAGATCTAGTGCCACAAACAACCATGGATGGAATGGAATCGCGGCCGCTGCCGTCTCCGTAATATTATATTTGTAGGAGCAAAAGTAAGAAAAGAACACGAACACGACGACGTCTCTTCCTTTTTCTCTTGACACGGTCTTTTTGCTTGCATTTTTCCTTTTTACTCTTCTAAAAGAATCCTCGCCGCTACTTGAAAGTTAATACGAGGCAAAAGCAAATGCCAAAACAAACCGTGCCGGGCCAACACATACCATTAGATACTTTATGTACTTCTATACAATGCTAAGCTTGGTTGGTAGTTTACGTACTAAAAATTCATATTAGTAAAGATCATGTTGTTCGGAGAGTTGGAGTATGGCTGAGTTGAATGTAAAACGAGACTCACTAATATATTATGGTCTAGTCAGAGAAAACTCGAGTTGAAGTAGAGAGGTCCAACTTATTACCAAACTTTAACTTTGAGGATTCTGCCAAAAGGAATAAAGTAAAAATGGGGAGAGAAAAAAGCGCACATAATAAGATTCATCTTGTCTTGTTGTGTATTAGTAAAGGACTCGTCCTGTCCGGTTGCGGCTTCACTGCTTTGGCTTACTTTCCTCTCTCCGTTCTATTTATTATGTACTTATGGATGTTTTTTTGCTCCCTTTTCATTTCATTTCATTTCATGGCGAAAAAAGGAAAGAGAACAAAAACAAGGAACACGAGAAAGGAAGTGTGTAACAACATTTTGCAATTATTCGCGAGAGAGTGGAAAAATAGAAAAGGGCCATTTTCCCTTTGAAAAAGAAGTCGACTTTTTTTCTACCAGGAGAAGAAAGCAAAAGGAGGCTAATAATAATGTGAACTGAGAAGGACGAAAAACAAGGTGTTGCTTGAGTGGCTTGCTTGATGTTACTGGCGTTATTAGGAGTACAAATAACGACAACTGGTAATAAAGAGAGAAGAAGAAAGTAAGTTTACACTTATTTTCCTTTACTAAGATAAAACTTCAAACGAAAAAAAACAAGGTGTGTTTCCAGAAGGGAGTCGTCGACACAAAGGAAAAATAGAAATAGGATATTACAAAAAAGAAATACTACTTACTTAGAAGAGATGTTTTTCAAGAAAGAAAAAGAGTGTGTACTAAAAAATATCCCAGTTTTCTCTTATTTGTCCTCCGACTTTACAAATACGGCACAGAACAAGAGTAGACGGGAACAGAGAAAATGGGTAAAGTTGTCTAAAAAAGAAAATAAGTTTCTAAAAAATATCACGAAAATTGATGACGCACAAAGCTTTTTCTGCTACTCTTGTTTTTGTTCTAGCTTTCTCTCTTCCACTACATTTTCTTAAAGTCTCTGCTTCTTGCGAAAACATCAAGATGCCACTGAGTGAGAGTGAGTTGCCTGCCTGCTATTCACTTTACTCGATAGCTTTCACTTTCTTAAACTACATTTCCCCAATTCTCTTTTACCTAACTATGGATCGTGCTGTTCGTGTGATCTTTGGGTTTGTGCTCTACTGACTTGCTTTTGCTGCTCGCTTGCTTCACCGTTTTCTTTTGAGTAGTTTTGTCGACACGAGAAAAGGTGAGTGAAGATGATGATAAATAAAAAGAGAAAAAGGAAAAGTTTGTTACGCTCATTGGATATTATGTAAAGGATGCAAAACTAGTTCGTTCTTTCTTATTCCATATTCCAACTTACGAATTTCCTATCACGAATACATCTTGAAATAAGTAAAAGTAAATTGGAAAGATTGTGAAAGAAAATGAAGAAGTTGGGTAAGTTCACAAGAGATACCTACGCACTTGTCTTCCTGTGATCACAATGCTTTTCTTGCGTGTGGCACATCACATAATATATAGATTACCAACATTAGGTACGCGGGAAACAGATAGAAGTTGAGAAGGTATGTAGAAAGATTCGAGGCTTTCTTGCAGCATACCTTTCCTGTCTGAAAATTTTCCATTCCGAAATGACAATGTAAGAGAGAAAAGTAATAGTTAAAAGAAAAGTATCTGCCTTACCACCTTTACACACACAGAGTGTTTTTTACTTTCTCTACGAAATTGTCACCTCATCAAAAATCATACCTCTCCAAACTAGATATGCGGAATCGGAGACTCCTCTCTTCGCACAAGAAAGAAAAAACGGAAATTGGCCTGCTTCACTGATTTTGACAAGTTTCTCATACAACTTTTTCCTCTCTTCTTCCACTCCATCAAGTGAAGAAGGAAGACAGTGAAGCAGGCAAGCAATGTATTCCAGCAAATTTTGATTTCCATACACTATTTTTATGCAAACACTGAGAAAGTAGTGGAGAAGAGAAAAACTGACACAAAAAATGCAACCTGTTTCATTTTATTCTCTTATATCTAGATATTCCTTCCCTATTACTTAAAGAAAGATCCATACTCAGAGTATGAGAATTTTTCGCTTTCCTTTCGTCTCCCTTGCATTGTATGAAGTGATTCACTGAGATTTTTCCGCCTCAACTACTATT
>VYYJ01002282.1:0-22673 GCA_021029165.1 Cyphoderus albinus | reverse complement strand
GAATTATGGACATTAAGATGAGTGAAGTTGTGAAGTAGCTACTTACTTTAACAATTTGTTAAGAATAAGCAGTTAATTAGCTAACTATGAAGTTAAAAGAACTGGAGAGTTGGTTAACGCGATGTGAAGGCTTCCACAAGCCAAAAGTCCACTTGGAGCAGTACGCGACGTCTTCACATGTCGCCGCTCGAATGTTGTACGCTGCACAGGAAAACATTGAAGGTTAATTAGTTACTTGGTTAATTTTAATTGTACCGTAATGATAATTATCTCTACTTAAAACATAAACCAGTCGTTCATTCTTAAAATAATTATTCATAAATTTTTAAAGGTGGAACCGTCTGTGATTTGGGCAGCGGCTGTGGAATCTTATCGATCGGCTCGGTGCTAGTGGGCGCCCAGTACGTTTGCGGGATCGAATTGGACGCCGACGCCATTGACATTGCACTGGTGAATTGTCAGGAATTCTTTGACGATGACGATGAAGAAGACGCGTGTCCTATCAACTTTATTAACGCTGAACTCCAAATTAACGAGGATAGTCAAAGTGAAGACTGCTGTGAACGGTTTAATTCGACCTTTGATGTTGTAAGCACAAGTCCATAATTATTATTTAGTACCCTTAAATGTTGTTAATTTTAAGTAGAATATTGTCCATAATAATAATAAAAATAATGGTCCATTTTAAAGGTTGTGATGAACCCTCCCTTCGGAACGAAAAATAACGCCGGAATTGACTACAAATTTGTGAAGCGAGCTTTAAAGCTCGTCAAGTCCGGGGGTCACGTCTACAGCCTCCATAAATCGTCTACGAGAGATTTCTTCAAAAAAAAAATAGCCAAATCTCAGGAAGAATTTGGCGTTGAGGTGAAGGGTGATGTTTTAGCAGAGGTTAGATATGAGCTCCCAAAAACGTACAGATTTCACAAAGAAAGGAGTTTAGACATTGCTGTAGATTTTTGGTGTTTCGAGAAGAGTTAATGTTTATTGACTAAGATTAAAAACATAGATTTTTATTGTAATTACCCAATTAAAAATATTAAGACTTTGCATATTTTTATATTGTTCTAACTGTATTAAAAACTTCTACATTTAATCAGTTTTATAGAGAGCCTATTTTTCTTCACATTTTAGAATATAATCATTAACGAAGTTCGACCTTGGCGTCATACGGATATGTACTGAAGGAGAATCCCATCATGTGGTCGGTCCTGGGTGTGGGCATGCCTTCGGGAATGGTGAATTTGAACTTCTGAATTAACGTCGTCAGAAACAAGACCATGCTATCTTTCGCGAGAGTTTCTCCAAAGCAGATTCTCTTTCCTATTACATAAAGTTACATTTTTAAACATAATGTAGTGGTTCAGTTAAAACAAGCTTAAACAAAAAAAGTTTATACCCGCTCCAAAGTTGAGATTACGGTCAGCATTGATTAATTCACCATTGGCACCAATGAATCTTTCAGGCCGGAAAACATCCGGATCTCCCCAGAATTCTTTTTCATACGAAATGGCTGGAATATTGGCGAAAATGTAGGTGCCCTTCCGCAACAAGTAGTTGTCGTAATAGAAATCTCGTGTCACCATTCGCAGTCCAAGATGTGGCAACACCGTAGAAACTCTGTGTGCCTCAAGAATTACTGCTTGGGCGTACGTCATCCTATGAGAAGAAAATATGCCTCCAATTAAGATTTAGAAAATGTCTCCAATTAAAAAATATTACATCGAGCTAAGTTTTTACTTTCCCAAGTCCTTCACACAAGGCTTCCGATCTGTTCCTACGACCGTGCAAATTTCATCGTACAGTTTCTTCTGCATCTCCTGCTGAATCGTAAGGTGAAGCATTCCAAAACTCAGAATATTCGACGGCGTCTCTGAACCTGCTTGGATGAAGTCAGTAACGATAACTTGAAACTGATCGTCTAAAAAATAAAAAAAAATAATCAAATTCGCAATTATCTGTATTATAAAAACATTTAAAGTTTCATTTAATTCATTTACTTATAAATTAATTTAATCCAACCCGTAAAAACTGTGCCAGGATCATTTTTATTTTCCTCAATCTGTCGAATAAATTCATCCGCGAAGCACTGTGGCTCCGTCTTGTAATCGCCGCGTTCCCGGTGCTCCTTCAGAATGTCTCTGGCATAGGACTGATAAGCACGGACAGCCTCCATTTGGATATTGTATCCAGTCAAACTGGGAAACACGAAGCGGAGAAACGGATACGCGGTCAAGACGCCGGCGCCAGTGACGCCAGACTTGAAGAAGTGTTTTACATTGTCCATCACGTACTGCAGACGCTTATCATCGTACGAGTAGCGCTTGCCCACCACCATGCTCAGAACCATGTTGAGAAATGACAAGTGGTAAAATATGTCAAAGTGCACCATATTCCCGGGACTCGACTCCGCCAGATTTCGCAAGTAATCGCAGAATTCATCAAGTTCCTCATGAATATTCGACTCCATTGAGTTACGCAGTCCGAAACCGTATTGACGAAGGCCGCTCGTCACGAATTTGTTCACTTTCGCCCACACTTCTTCAGAACTGAAGACGATTCCTTTTAAAATATAAACCATTTTATATTTTAACTGATCATTTATTTATTTATATCTATTAATTTTTACCAAGATCTTTTCTCATGTTTCTGTCCCACCACGGCCCGATGGCAGGACGTGCTTGCGTCTCGTCCCTCAAGTAAATCTCTTTGATGGTTCGGAAGGAATTTAAAACAACTTCAAGAACAGAACAATAAACATTGTTTAACAATTAACTATTCACTCTTTTAATAAAAATTACATTAATCATCATAATATGAATAAGTGTGTTTTAATACTGGCATCAGTGAATCCCAATTTGATACTCATAATGTCACCATATTTAGCAGAGAGCTTTTGGAACGCCTTGTGTGGCACTGGGTCGGCAAGGCTGACTTGTAAAAGCGTGCCAAGTAGCGGTAACTTCGTAGGTCCTTAAAATGATCGAAATACTTCATATATGTGAATATGCTCATAATGAAAATGAAATGAATTTTGTAGGGAGACCTTAAATTAGAATTAAATAAATACCTGGAGGTGTATCCTGACTTCTCAACATGTCCCATATGAACCAGATTATTAACAGGGGCAAAATGTACGACAGGATTAAGAAAAACATTGCAATTATAGTTAGAATGTAAACTTCTATTAAGTTATAATTAAATGTCGTCTTATTTAATTATAGCCAACTTCTTTTTCACATTTGTATCATATAACCCCAAAGCTACTCCAAGTTGCATTATGCAACTGTAACTAGCTACTAAAGAATGGTAATGATTAAAATTGTAAGTACTAATATTGTGATTAATGATTGTGAATTGTGATTTTGTACATGTTTACAAAAAGTATGCGCCAGCAAGCAATGTGCAAAATATTATGGTACAAATTTTATGTATTCTTTCCCAACCCCAACCCAGCCATTTATTTCTATTATGACCAAGGTGAAAAAATCTAAGCTAGAAACAAAAACTGGTTATCATTTACATTTTCTGTGTGTGTAGTAAAAGGAGAAAAATGAGCGTGTATGACCGAGCCGTGAACATTAGAGAAGGTTGGCGAATTCTTTTTAAATAAAAGAAAAGCTGGAACACGCTTAGAAGGAGGTTTCATTTTCATAGAATTTTTAAGTTTAATACAATACAAATCCAAATTCGTATTTTACCATACCAGACACAATAATGTTACAATTTTCCTTGTTGTCTCATAATTTCCAGAATAAAGCTGTGGTTTCGGCTGACTAGACTTGGACTGGCACTAGAATGTATGTAAATATTGAGAAAAATGCTCTTTTTTCGCCAGTTACAAGTTTTGAAGGTTGACAAGTTCACTTAGTATTGTATGTTATGTACCTTAATCGTAGATTAAGAATTAATTATGAATGTTTCTTGGTTCTGCAAAATGGTAAGTGTCAATCAGACTCTGATTTATCAGAGAAACTTGTTCTGTATAAGTATTAAATGTAGCATTGGAATCACATCACATTATAATAATTATGATTTATGATTTACGCTGGATAATGCTTGTTAAAATAAATGAGAATAAAGACACACAACAACATGACGGAATCAATTGGAGATATTTTTTATTGATTGGTTGAAAAGTTTTCAATCGTTTTTATTTTTCTTTCAAACAATAATAATCAGTCTTTAATCATCAGTTTATTTATTTAGTTTTCCAAGGAATAAAAAATAACGATGATTGAAATATTTATTGAAAAGAGGTATACAAGTAAAATCAGTTCTCTAACAGTTTCTTCTCTTTTCTATTGTAATTAATTGTACAAAAAAACTGCGCAAAACTAAAACTTTGCCTTCTTTACTTCACTTTTACTTACACACAGGAATTTGTGTCGATTTTTCAAACAGAAACCCAATTCAAAGACAAATTCACTGTAACGGTGAAGGTACAATTAGATTAGGTAAATGTAATGTGATGCATTATGTAAAAGCATAGATTTGTTGAAAAACTTTATAAGAAAAGTTATAAGTATTTTCTGCCATAATTAATAATTAATTAGAATTATTCATTCCACTACACTAGTAACAACTATTTATATACTTCAACAATTATATAAGACTAATTCAATTTTTATAGCAGAACAAAGTCAAACAAAATATGACATTTTGTAATGATTTCGTTTTTATAACAATTTTCTAATAACGGCCTCGGCCTGTCGGCCCGTGACCTTTGACTGACTACAGAAATCTACTTTATAACAGCAACATTATGTAACAGGCTTTGTATTGGCAATTATAATATGTAGGAATTGTAATTAAATGATAACCAAGTATTTACAATGTGCGTTCCTGCAGTTTAATTCTTCAAACCATTTTTCAACAATCAGTCAAGATTGTGATTGACGTGATTGTGAATGTAATGCAAAATAGTTTGTCTGTGGCGAATATTGTATGTAGTTAGGTATGTACAGTTAAGCATTTTACTACAGGTAACAGGGAATAGTTGAATAGTTAATTACATTAAACTTTAACTGTATTTATGTATGTAACTAATTATTTGTATCGGTCTATTATCCGTACGCCTCTGTTTATTTATAAATAAAATATTTTTAATCATACCTAAGTTTAACCGGGAGAGAAAAAGGAAGGATTTCAAAAGCTCGCTTCAAGTTCCATGTTTAGGTTAGTTAATTACAGCTACAATTTAAATACCTAAACGATCGATAGGCAGCGATCACGTGACTGAGTTCTAAGTAATGTATTTTACTAACTGGCTTTCTGGATCCTAATCCTTGATTTGATAAATTTTAATTATTATATTTTTAAGATTTCACCTTAAAACTGAAACGCGGCTTTTTCCCAATTTTAGTTTGTTCTTTCAGCTCATTATTTTTTCATCGATGAATCTTTTTCTTGTAGAGAAAGCTTTCATTCCAATTAATCTTAATTAACTAATTTTCAAGCACATTAATTTGTACAGCGTTAATGCGTGAATTCAGTTAATATTTACACCACCACCACCCAATACCCTTCGCCATTAGCTACATGGGCTGGACAAGACAAAGATAAAATTGAGCCAGTTTCCGACAAGAGCGACAACTTTTTACATAAAATAGCATTTAAATATTATTGGCCTGGCTGGCATTGGCATCATCTCTACTCTACATTATGTTAGTTAACTTAATGATAAAGATAGTTAACTACTAAAAACCATTGTACATACAACCGAGTCTCGATAATGATTAATGATTCGATGCCTGTTTACAATCAGTCGTTCGTAACAGAATTTTTGTTATCAAAACTGTACTCGCTGTCACTCTACAGAGATAAACCTGCAAAAAATTGATCATTCCATACGTAAACATCATTAAAACGAAACCAAAGCCTTTATTTTATAAACCAGTATTTTATTAGCTAACTATAGTTTAAAGTTAACTTAATTTTGTCTTTCCTTTTCTACTTGTCTATTTTAAACCCGTTGGCAGTAAACACACACGTCTTTCTTTACTGACGATGATGAAATTATTTTCGTGACCCACGAACTTTTTTTTACTAAATATTACATATACGAATAAAAATGTCTTCGCGGTCACTTAATTTTTTAACCTTATAAAATTTATCTCTGCTCAATTTTTCATTTCATGCCCTTTTTCTACTAAAAAATTCAAAAAAATAATATAGGATGTTATAAAAAAAATTATGCGGCTGACTCAGAATTTTCCGCCTGTTTCTGCTTTTTCGCTTTTTTATCATAATCATGATGATTCTCGTCATCTTCGTAATCATGATGATGTCCATTTAACATAATGGGAGAGTTTGAGCGTTTATCCTGAGTTTTCTCCTCCTCTGCTTCCTCTGGCTCAGAAGTATTTCCATTCACCTGAGGAGAATCATTATTTTCAGCCTTGTGCACACCGGAAACGATTTCTTGATTGCCGAGATCTTCATCATCATCATCATGATCAGCGTCTTCCTCAACGGCATCAGAAGAATCGCAGCTGTGGTTGTGACCGTTCAGGGCAACATTGTTGTCTGCTTCAATGTCATCATCTTCAATTTCATCATCATCGTCCACTTCGCTGTCAATGATGTCCACCCCGTCATCATCATCACAGCCAACTTGGTACTTGGAGGATGTACTTCCTTGATGATGGTATCCATTCGGTACTTTTCCGTTTGCATAGCTTTTGTTTAAATGCACGTCATCTTGGTCTTGGTCTTGATCATGGTGGTCACGCTCACGTTCAAATTCATGTCGCTCCTTCTTGTTGTAGTAGGATTCAGGTGGCGAAGGTTCCGGGAAAATTCGGCCGATGATAGGAATTTTGCGGAGCAATGTGTAAACTCGGGATTGGCCAGTTAAAAGCAGATAAGCCTGCGACGTAGTAAAATATCCAAGCATTCCCAACAGGACGGCGGTGAGCGTGACAAACCCAACGATGGCGATCACCCCTCCGAAAATCACGGTTGCTACAGTCAAAAGAGTTCCTGCAAGAAGAAAAAAAAGTATTTTTATTGACCATCTTTAAACTATTTTTAAATCCAAGCAAAATAAAGCAGCGTGTTTTGGTTATCTTTTACAAGGCTTGGCTTTCACTTATCATTCCCTGATAACCATCAAGGAAAAGAAGGTAACAAAATGTTGTTCGATAAAGTCAAGAATTTTCACATGATACCCAACAACCTGATGAGATAGCATCAATCACGAAAAATTTGGCCCAATTAATTTAAATGACTTTTATGTTTATAAACAATCATGAATCATGCACAGTCAGTTAAAATGTTACATCAGTTGCTCCATCTACATACGCTTAAGCATCTGCATAACAGCTTCTATTTACTAATGCATTCACTTGATGCATCAAATCAGATAAAAGGCTGTTCAGTTCTCGTTACAAATTGGAAAACTTTTTTTTAAATTTCACCTTGCACCTTCAGAAGTTGTTTTAAGCATCATAGAGATTTAATCGTGTGTCAATTTACTCTTTCATTTCAAAGTTGTTTTCGCATTCTGACCAGTCCCGTCCCGTCCCGAAGCCGCCGAGTCGTGTGGGTCACCTTTACGACTTGATGATTGACGTGACTCATAAAATAAAAAGGTTTTGCGCGTGTGACCAGCAGTTGATTAATATTGGTTATGATTATATGATTGAAATTTAAAATAAAATGATGAAACGACCGGAGAACATTAGCAGAGTGACAGACAACCGCGTAAATAAAAATGACACAATGGACAAAGTTTAGTGTGTATGACTAAGTAAAGTAAACAGTAGCAAGTAGGCAGCTGCATAATCAATTTTAATGTTAAATTAACCAATAATTAATCTCATTTTCATCATGTCTGCGCACTCTTTTATCGAAAACGAGGCAAAGACTAAAGACTGAAACAAAAATCATGCAGAGTCAGCATGCTTTCATTGTGTCATTATCTCGGCTGCACATTTTTTACATGATCAACTAACATCCGGAATTTGGACTTTAAACTTGATTTTGCTTTGTCTCAAAAAAAAAAGATTTCATTGGAAAAGTGTAAAGCGTCCTTCTTTATAGGATAAGAATTTGTTTTAACGGTCGAAATATTTGTACAAAATCTCTTCCTTTTATAGGCATAAAAAATTGGCAGTCAATATAATGAAATGTGGATTATAATTTTAATTCAATTAAAATACTTGATTGCAGTTTGCAGTCAATAAGACACACACAGCCAGCCAAGACTTTGACTTGGCTAATAAGAACACGAAAACGACCTTTGTCTTATTGTCAATGGACTCTAATCTAATTATTATACCTATTAAAACCATATAAATGTATTTAATTAAGCATTATTTAGTTTTCCGCTCGCGGTTGTGGACCATTGATAGTAAAGTAAACCTATGCCGCATTGATATGATAGATAAGCTTCTGAATCTGCTGGAGAAAAACCGCATATTTCCAGTAAAATCCATATCACATTGATTTCATATTTACACAAGCAAAACTGTCCAGATCGTTTCTGCAGTTGGTAACGGTTCCAAAAGTTGTTTTACAAAATGTAATTTGGTGATTTTACATGTTTAAGTACCTATATAACATGAGCACTGCATGCAAACGGATCATGATTCATGATGCTAAGTTGACGTTGAAGACTTTGATCGGTCTAAATTTAAATTTCTCTTTCAAAGTTATACAACAGTCGAGCCAATCGATGAGAGTCGAATAAACATTTTTTAAATATTTGATTGACATTTTTAATTGATGATGGACATTGTAACGTAACGTAACATCGTGTAACGTAACATCATTATCAATCATAACAACTCAATATTTTATTTTACCCATCGAAGGAAATTTATTGGAGAGGAGGATCAAGCAAATTAAATTAATGATAACCGAACCAGTTAAACTTTAAGATGCAATCATTAAGTCGACCTTTGCATTTCCTTATAATGACCAGGATTTTCCATTTCTTAAGACTTAATGACAAAAAGTTAAGACTTGACCCACATTATGTTACATGACTGTGACAAGTCAGTCATCATCATAATCATGTGCTTCTGTGATAATCTGGATGCCGGTTCTGAAACGACAACATGCAGACATCACTCACCGGTAATTTCTTCAACCACGCTCAGAATGCATGATTTTTTTATAAACCCCTTCCGTCTTACATCTTAGTCATTGCCTTGTCTGAGTCTTAAACGTCCAAATAAACTCCAAAGAGAAGTCCACAGTCCAGTGCATGACAATTTTTACAAATTATTATTACAAATTAGAAAAAAGATTATTTTCCATGTATGGTCAACGTGATTCGTTCGTATCGTGTCAAGTAAAGACGCAAGTTTCAAATTCCAGCAAAAGAATCTCACTAAATTAGGTAAAATCTTGCCCAGTCATCAACTTTTTCAGCGACCTGGACCGAGCCCATTAACGTCAAGAACGTATTTAAAAACCCATTTAACTACAATGTAAATGTACCTTGAACTATCATTATATTTATATTTTTTATGTCTTAAAAGCTTTTACTAATCGAAGGGTTAATGTGAAAACTGTGTGTAGGTAAGTAACGCCAATTACAAAAATGCTGACTATCAGCGTCTCGGGTCTCAGTCTCGGCGATAAACTTAGGTATTTAAGTTATGATCATGTTACGTTACGACAAAAAAATTCTCTCTGTGGCTTATCTTAAAAGGCGAAAAATGAAAAATGACTCAGGGACGTTTTACGTTGGTTTGTGGACTAATGGACTGGACTCACCGATTAATGAAATTCATACTTGGAAATGAATGCGCGAATGATATGATATATAATATTAGTAGAATAATTAATTAATCATACAATTAAATGTATTATCATTCGTTAATTGTCATTTAATAATACAAAATTCAATAAAATTCTTCATTGAAATGTCCAATGTCCATTATTATTAAAGTGCATGCATTAAATGTGTGCATTATATAAATATGTATTAAATATAATGGAAGTTTTGAATTTTTCTTAAATCTGAAACTGAGCAGTGATCGAGCACATCAGTAACGAGTAATGAGACAGCGTGCTTTTCACGTGCTTTCTTATTTCAAAAACCGGCCTTTGATCTCCCTTAACCATCCTAGACCCCATTTATTCACTTCATAGAGATTCTGTCGCAAAACGTAGTCCGTGGTTATCATTTGGTCACACGCTTTATAATAAAGTCTACAAAATCTTTTATAGACAGTGACAGTCCAAAGTCAAAGGCTTTTCGCCTTTGAACGGTCAAACTCTCGCAGTCTGAAACGTGCATCGTTAAACGTTATAAAATGACAAAATGTGCACAAAGACACGTAGACGTCAACAAATAAATTGTCCTATAACACAACAGTTAAAAGTAAAACAGGAAGACTATGCATAATTTAACTATACGTCTATATAAGGTCAAAATGCCTTAAATACACGGGCTTATTGCTTGACGTAAACAAACGTCACTCCCAGAAGATTACAACTTAATTAAAACCCTACCTTGCATCTTTCCAGGTCGCAAAACAAAATAAAAATCAGTTTGTATTTGCATTTCTCGTTAATTAAAGTAAACACAGTCTGCTTAAAACAGCCCTACATGGTCAATGAAATACATTAAAATAAATAAAAATGAAACGTTCTTTCAATCACGTAATTACATAATTTTTCCATCTTAATTTGGAAAAATACTGACGGACGAATCTGGGTAATAAAAAACAAAAAGGACACATTTATTTTTTACACAAATTGGCTGACGTGTGCCCGGATGCGTAATCATCATGAGTATAGATTATCATTATGATCGTGGAATGGAACAATTTCAAAAAACCGCTCGTCAGTTAATCGCCGCTTTGATAAGGTCAGGTCAAGCGGATTTGCTTTCGAATGTATGTAAAAATATATTTCATGAATGATTGATAAGATTAAAAAACATCTCGATATTAGAGAGAAAATAAAATTGTGGCAAATTGGATGGCAAAGGTACGATTCCACTGATTAAGTCGTTTGACTAACTAACTGCATGTAAATTGAGGCTATGCCTTATCAATTCAAGATGATTGATATTTTGTACTCCATTCCATTCTACTTTTAGGATTAGATTAGTCTTCGCAGTTTGATTGATGTAGCAGTACAGCTGCAAATTGCAATTAAACATCACAATGCAGTTTAAGTATGTAACAGCGGAAGAATTCTGTATGACATGACATGACATGACACAACATAACATGACTTCGTGTTGCCTTCAATGTTAAGTATCACATTACCTCAAATGCGCATTCGACTGTGACTTAATCAAGCAATAAAGCGAAGAAAATGGAGGACGGAAATTAAGCTTTTTTTGGCACGTGCTTTATATTTTAGGTAGATTAATTAGTATTTAGTAGTTAGTAACGTACCTTCGACAAACAGGAAGCCCAAGAATGTGACGAGAATTGTAGCAATGGCGAACACAAGAAAGATTAAAACCGGAGCTGAAGAGGTGAGGCAAAGCGCCAGGAGAACCATGGCGGTTACGGGATTCTCCCGGGCGTACTCCCTCCCAAAGTCCATCAGTTGACTGATTATCCTTGGAATGCGCAAGCTTGAGACTTTATCTCCTGAAAAATATAAATTTTAAATGCAAAAATTAAACTCCATTCCCAATTTCAAAGGGAATCGTAACTGTCTTTATTAATATTTATTGCTTACCAATCCATTGGATTCTATCTCTGATTTCCTTCTCGAAAGCTGCCGTTTCCCAGCTCAGTTCATTGAGTGAGTTCACGTTAGAGCCTGAAACAAAGGCAATCAACCGGTCCATTATTAACATGGTCTTTATGAAAAATATTTTTCCAAACTCAATTAAAACTCCACTTCGATTTGATTTTGATCCAAATAAAACTGAATTTCAAACTAAAATCTTTCACTGCAACAATGTATTTGCAAAATACTTCTTTTCACAAACGCTCTTAAGAAAGAAATGGCTTTCACATCTCCACATTATTCATCATCATCATTATTTATTATCATTTTCATAAACTTGTAGCATTTTGTTATGTTGTTAATATCATGTAACATGATTCATGTTGAACATAACATTACATAAAGTGTGAAGTTTTGTTATCGGTTGTTTATCGTAGGTCGGTCTAAAGTGGAAAGCATCGGCAAGGTTTAAGTAAATAGTAGTGCATGCACTTTTCCCATGATCCGCTGAATGAAAAATTGAAACGGACAACGTGCAACATAATTCAGCTTTTTAATCACCCAACCGCCATTTCAGAATCATGTGAATTACTGAACTGGAACTGACTGCAATGGAGTCTATATAGTAAAAGTCTTGAAATATTTTGAATGTAATGGCAAATAAAATCGCTTTGTTCTTTCTGTGGAGTGGCACCGGTACACCGGTGGCATGATCAATTTAACAAAAACATCAAGTGTCGCTCCACTCCACTGAATCAAGTTGAGTAGAAAGAGAACCACAATTTAAAACAATTCAGTCAAGAGCTGACTGTCTTTGGGAAATAATTTCTACTCTGCTGCAAAGTCTTTTTAGTCAATCAGCATCAACCTGTCCTGAAATGGCATTTTTTATTCCCTGACATTGAATGTCCTCTACAACAAACAATAACAAAGCTGCATAATCGTGCGCAGTAAGCTCAATTCTTATCATGATACATGATCATGAAATTTACCCTCGGAATGCATTTTGCATTTGCATTCTGCATCCTTCAAACAAAGCTTGAAATTTTTCCTTTGTTTTTCTTACGGAGACTACAAATTATTATGATGTAGTTCACGCTTTCACAGTTTATACTTGGAGTCGATAACTACCGTACATAATTGACAATAAAGGTCCACAAATGATTTTGAAATCGTACAATTTAACAATTTTTTTACAAATTGGGCAATCTTTAATGGACAGCAGTATCATAAAATTCATGACATGAAATACTGTACTGGATAACCTTGATGAAATTGATGGTGGATGAAAAAAGTTAGTCAGCCCTCCTGGCCCCAGCAAAGATTGCAGAAACAAACTGAACTATGCAGAAACGTTTTCCATCGTTTTTTAAAACAACCCAGTTTCCTCATGATTATGGGGCTGACTCATACTCATGCCACAAATTAATCACAGGTACAATACATAACCGTGGGAATTTGCCTATAAAGTGTAGCAACATCAAAACTCTTTTGCAGCATTTCTCAAGCCTTTACCAGGAGAGACAAGATTTCTGCAAGCTTGCAGAAATTATTACCATCAGATAATTACAATCATCTACAACAGTGAAAATTAAGTTTCTACAAGAAAGAACAAGCGCCGAATTTTTTAAAGCTATGTATGAGAAAACACGAATGAAGAAAAGAAAATTGTACATGGGATTAATTGAATTTTATCTCAAAATGTACCTGTCCTGGACCTGACGAAAGGTCATGGCAAGGAAAAGGTGGTTCCCACACTGACACAATTAATCTCAATTGTGCATCATTTTTTTACGGTTTATTTAATAGTACAAATAATCTTTGTATGTTCACACTGAATGGCGAGCGGCACCACCCCACCAGAAAGCGCCTGGTTGAAGTCGTCTATGTTAATTATTAATTTATGTTTATGTTTCCAAACCTTGCTTTTTATCCCCACTAAAAGCCAGTTTCATAATTTAGTATTCATATTCATCCTAGCCATGGCCTGTGCACGTGTAAAATTACATTACGTAATGGAAAGTTGTCCTATTAAAATGGCTAAAATGGAAAAAAAAATGCTTCCTAAACATTGCAGTGAAAGACAACCTGAGAATTAGTGAGAATTAAATTAAATCTCACGTCATAACAGCACTTATGATTTTAGGTACTTATTTATATTATGATGTGAAATCAGACTGATTTATTTTCAGTGACTTATTGCGTAATATAACATTTTCTGGATGCCAAAAATAAATCATTTTGTTCCAAGCTGCCGCTGCATATGTACGTGAAGTAAAAATGTTTACCAGATCAAGCATTTCGAATTTATAAACCAAACTTCTCACAGTGCTACCAAAATACCAGCAAAAGGTTATCAAATCTTCATAATATTCAAAATGAAAGCAACAATAATGTTTAGTATTTCATGGCTACATGGTATTTGTATAGGCATTACGATGCGTGTGTATCCGCCCGCACCTAGAAATGGCGTGAATTAGGCAGATAAATATTGTAAAAGGACCAATAAAAAAATTGTGGGGATTGGCTCCACTCTCAACTCCAATCACTCAGGCTCAGGGATGAAAGAACTTTCAAGATCATCTTGATAAAACACATTCATAGTCATGAATGTCTCCTGCTTCCCATGAATCGAACTCAATTGACATGAATCCATTTTTTGAAACACAGACATACCATACCTACATAAATAAACTTGGCAGTCACATCCAGTACCTTACTGTAGTAGTCCATGTTTAGTGATTTGTGCAAATTACTTATGCAGAAAAATATATCTGTATCCTGCCTGTTCATTATCATTATCATGGTTATCATCAACAACATCAGCATAATAGTCTCAGTCTGATGATTCTGATTGGATGATTTTACTTTTTTAACGAACTACTCATATAAATAGGCCCGTCTTTCGAAAAATAAGATTTTGATTTAGGCTGCTGAAACCACACTTGACAGACTGGAATTCATTGACCCTTCTCGTCAGGAGATTTGTGGTTTGTTCTTGTTCCATACACTTTCACTCACGAAATGAAACTAAACCAAATCGTTTAAATTCAGTACGAATATTTTATTTTAGTGGTGGTTTACCTGAACTGGGCTTCCCAGTTGCCAGAGACAGTTGGTCAGTGACACACTGCAGTAACTTGACCACAATATCCAGCGTCTCAAGCAAATCGTCTCGTATGCTTTTCCGAGCCTTTGTTTCACTGCTGCAGTCAGTGTCAATGTCAACCTCCGAGTCTGTCTCGACAGAGTGGGACACTTTATTTTCGTCCTCTATTTTCTTTGCCGTGTCGCACATTTTTAATTATCACAGATTGTTTCTTACACACTGGCCAATTTATGCACAATTAAAATAGAGATAGAATTAAACTTTGTTAAAAACAATTTCGTTCAAAACAGACTCAGGTTTATTATCCTGAAAATCTGAAGAACTCTTCTGCAGAAAGTTCCTCCGACTCTGTCTCGACAGAGTGAGACACTTTATTTTCGTCTTCTATTTTCTTTGCCGTGTCGCACATTTTTAATTATCACAGATTGTTTCTTAAACCACTGGCCAATTTATGCACAATTAAAATAGAGATAGAATTAAACTTTGTTAAAAACAATTTCGTTCAAAACAGACTCAGGTTTATTATCCTGCAAATTTGAACAACTCTTCTCGAGAAAGTTGGCTGAGAATTGTGTGAATCTAAAACTTATTTAAGATTTAATAATCCAATGCAATTTACTAACATGGGATTCAGGAGTTAAATCTACTAACTACTGGAGAATGAAGTAGATTGATAATGGGATTGTGGATGGTGATGATGAGCTTTGCCTTGCCCATTCCATGAGGACAAATGTCAACAAGATATTTTTTAATTTATTCTTTTGCTGTGTAATACTATCGTATCGCTATTTTCAACTGGAAACTTCGAGGTAGGTGAGCACTTTGAAATTGATCAGCTCGTTAAAAAACAGAAAATGGTCACATTCACACACTGTCATATAATTAAGTAACTCAACTCGTAGTCACTCTTGAACATGGACACACTCATTCTGACACACTCAATTTTTAAATAATGTGATTTGTAAAAACATTCTCTATCTGATGCCAGCTCTTTCATGACATACATGACATTCAGCAAATGATGATATCGAACTTTAACTGGATGCTTTCGTTTGCTCGTAGATGATAAGATGAAATCAAGCACTTTTCTTTATGTATGTAAATTTTTTGCCTTTTTTCTTCACTAGATAGAATACATACATGTTGCATAAATTATGAAACTGAAAATCTTTCTTATCCAGAAGATCACGGAAAATTTAGAAGTGGCTCAACTCAGCAGAAACTGGCAGAAGCAGAGTCAGGGAACGTGATCGTGACTCTGATTATGGTTGGTTTAATGAAAGTGTTAATGATGATGTTGATGATGATGAAATAACTGGAGATGATTGTGATTACTTATGTAAATGTAACAGAGGCTTTTTCGGCGATATGTGAAAAAAAAAACTGTTTATACCTTTTCAGGTTCGTTTTCATTATCACTTTTTAACCAAACTGACACGTCTTCCACGTTTACGTTTGTTTGTGAAGTGAAGCAACACTTAACAAGAGAGAAAAACGTCTTCACAAATTGAATCCAATTAGAAATGATAAAACACACGTGTCTGCCCAAAATCTACACACGTGTAAACTGTTCTGTTAGAGAAGTGAGCGTGCACAGATTTTCCTCGGGGAAAATTTCAAAATTCCAGTCATAATTTCTACTCAGTTTTCTGTATGCCACGTCATAATTTTTTAAAGTTTCTTAAGGTGCTGTGATGACCTATTGACTATGAATATGATGAGAACGAGGATGACGCTCATTCATGGGCTAACTCACTAAACTAAACTAAAGACCAATGCGAACGAAAAAAATTATTAGTATCAAGTTTAAGTGTGCCATATTCTGTAGTAGTGATTCACTACTTGTGAATAAGGTAATAAAGCATTTTTTTACTTTATATTACATAAGACTTGACCGGCAATAATATTTTTCCCCAAAAGCCAAGAAATGAATCCAAACGAATATTGCAGCGCTGACTTGGATAATCATTGTGTGATGATAAGCATATTGCTAATCAACGTGACCAGCAAGGCAAATTTTGGTTTTACTTTTAGTCTGTGAGTAAAAAAATGCACAGGAAGGTTTGTGGCTTTTGGCTGTACCCTGTAGCCTCCTTCTTCACAGCTTATCAATTAAATGCAGTGGGTGTGCATAAGAATGTTTTAATGCTAACTAACAATGGCTATCGATGGGTTATGGCATGGTTATGGTTAATCATCAAGTGAGTCACAGTTTTTAATGTGTGCATTCATGCAATGGTTTACTGGTGTCCTAAAAAGAAAAACTACTTTTTTGCTATTATAATGAATAATTATTTTAATGAAATAAAATAACACAAGTCACGTCACCGTTATTTAATGTGGTGATATTACATTATATGTAGGTAACTGTGCATGAATTTTAGTAATGAAATTAAGGAAAGGTTTAGAGGTTACTTAGAAAATTGCAAGGAAGGCAGGCGTGATTTCCATGATTCCTCAATTAATCAATCCATGATCAACCTCATTAGTATTAAGTGCTCGCTTAATGTTAATTATTCATTCACTCGCACAGTTAAAGAGAGGTTTTAATGCAACTCATTCACTTTCATTTCTGGACAAAAATCTGTACTAAAGTAAAAGAAAACGAAGATAACTTTTTGGGATTGCTTATCGTTTTTTGACATCTGAGTCATCAAACGTTTATCAGTGGAGCTTATCTGTACATTTTTATGCTTATCATCACAACAAGACAAGCACAGACACACACGGCCCTTCCCCTATCCACCATCTCATTAACCATCCAAAGAACGAAAGTGAAATAGGTACATAATATAATTAAAGTTATATTTGCATAATTCAATCCAAAAATCCACCTAAGTTATCCAGCATTGATCTCGCGCATTTACCACATCATAGCATTTCTATTACCATTTACATCACAAAGCACAAAGATAACCATTATAAAAAGATTTAACTTGTCATCACTCTCGCTTCATCACTTATTCATTTTCATTAATGGTTAACAAAACATTTAATGGATAACATCTTTCAATTCTAATTGATTTTTTAACGAAAGTTCATAAAGCAGAGGGAGGGCCATGTCATGACAGAACAGAGTTAATCTAATCCAGTGGCGACCATCTTAAGATTTATCAGCATCCCGTGGACCAACCTTAAAATGAGAAATGATTTTCTCAACAACTGCATGCAGCCTCCATGGAAGGAAAATGATTCTCAACTGATTCTGTTTCCGCCCTTTTTCCAATCCCAAAGTCCCAATCGTTCAAGAAACTTAAGTAAGAAGATCTAGTAAATACAGGATGTGATGTTTGTAGTATAACTGTAATATGAAAAGTTACAGGGCTCAAGTTCCGCTTTTGACATTTACTTGAGTAGATTTAGATTTAATTTCATCATCATTAAGAATTTATCCTGTGCACTGACTGACAGTGAGTGACTAACAAGTAGCTGACTTGATGAGGGCAGTACGAGTATAAGCCAAAGTTGACGAAACGAAAAAGGTTTCTATTTTTTACTTTATTATCGCGTCTCATTGCTTTTTGCTTGAAAAAAAGTGACAGCGTGTGCAAGAAAGGCAATGAAGCAGTTTAATTTTTTATGATGGATGATGGATGAGGGAAGATGATGAATGACTACAAAAATCTATTTATTCTTATTGAGAAACCAGCTTCAGCTTTGAACTTTGTACTTGCTCCGGCTGACTTGACTCACAATGCTCATGATGATGACGATGAGAAAGTTCATCTTCGTAGGAAAAAGAGCAAAAAACAAATGAATAGTGAATTAAATATCTATTCAATGTTTAGTTTGAAGTTGCATTTGTGTATGTACGAGAAGAGGAGAAAACGGATATCAGTGACTTTATTTATGGTATTTATTTGTCAGTTAGATGTTAATGTATTTCGTAGTGGTACGACATGCGGCTTATTAAACATAAAAAACTGACCATAACAAGATTGTAATTGCTTTACGTAATTTACAGTTACAGTACTCAACTACTGCTAATCATTTTTTATTTGAGTAAAGCGAACTTTTTTTGTGAATCATGCACTTTTCTAAAGTTTTATTCTGGATTGACGGATTGGAATGGGATTGGTGGAAAATTGAGATGAGCCAATAAGAAGCGAAGTGAACCACTCCTAGTTAAATAAAAACCAGTTGACAATTTTCTTGGGCTGTTTAAAAATTATGGAAATCCTTCGTTTCCTACAAAACCTTTTCTTGCATGGACCATGGATAAAGCCTCCGTTGTGTGTGAATGTGAATAAGCAATTTCTTTCGCGTTAAAAAAAATCTACGTGGACAGTGCAACAATGCAGCATTGTTTCCTCTGACCCGACGAGATAAACACTTCCTTTGTTATGTTATGTTTGTGTTTATGAATGATGCATCATTCATTGTAAGAAAATATGACGTACGTTATCGGTTCATAAAATCGTGGTTCCCACTCATTGCAAAGAAGACATTTTCATTTTCACAGCTTTGAGAAAAACAGTTCCTGGCTTAATGACAAAAACAGTAGCGTCTTATGACGTACTTGAAACAATCAAAATATATTTTTAATGAATTTTACTATTTAAACGAACTAATGCTGTGCTGCCACTGCCTGTGCCCCATACTGACGTCATTGTCACTTCTTGTAACTTACTTGTAAAAACAAACGTGAGCAAGGAAAAATCTTCAATCATGGATATAAATGAAAAACAGTGCAAAAGAAAATTATACGATATGAGAATGTACAGTAAGTACTAACTGTCATCTATTTTATAATTCAAATCAGGATGTCGTACTACTAAATCAAGAAGTGCGTTGAGGAAACACTTTACTAGTGATAATAACGACAGTGAAGATTGTTTAATGATTTTCATACATCCTCGTCCTACCACATTTTCAAATTGTGCATAGAGAATTTAGCAAAAAAAAACAAAAGTAGCGTGGCATCCTTTAATTAAGCAATTACTAAATAACGGCACCATATCCACCCTTAAACTTTTATTCTAAACATTTAAATATTTAGTGGAAGTGGAAGCAATTTGAAAAATGATGCCAGTAAAAAACGATTGAAGAGGACGCTTAAAATAAAATTGCAGCTTAATTGTCAGATGCGTCTTTTAAATAGCTTCTGCAACTCAAGATCCGTTTTCAGGACATTAAAAAGAGATAAAGTTCGCATGCCACATTTAAATAGTCTTAGTGTTGTGTTTGATGTTATTACTTTTTTATTATCAAATCTCCTGAAAAGCAACAAAAACAAAAGCACGCACTGTTCACGTGTCGCTCGCTTCTTGATGAATGCGCATCATTCATAATTCAGAATAAATAACATACCTTAAATGTATCATATCGTGAAATCGTTGTATTTTTCAGTAACCTACAAGATTCTCGCTGATGAAACCATTCATTTCATATTGACAAGACATGACTATGACGCGGTGTGTTATAGTATAACACAACAAGAGATAAACTCATAACTCGAATTATAATTAGTTAACAAGTAAAATAAACGCGTTTGTATTTATGTTTATCTGCTGCTCTTTACTTACTGCCCTACAAGTAAAGCAAAAAAAATTCTCTTCAATTTCTTACCGCACGATCGAGAAAAAAATAAATATCCATGTTTGGTATTTGGGAGAGGAATATTTAGTTAAAGATAATTTAATATTTAATTAGAATTAAAAATCTTCTGCTTCTGCCTGCCATACTGCCATACTAATGCTAATGTGATAATGATAAGCTAATATCTGTTTTCCATTTTTTCCATTCTATAATGAAAATTTCTACAATTAAATAGAAATTGATATGTAATAATTTACCTTAAAGAAAATCAAGACCCCATTAGAGGTTCAAAGTACAAGCGTTTTCTTCTTGATACTTGGGCTCGGGGCAGCGTTATCAATTATTGTCAGTTTAATAACGATCGTCATCGATCAGCTTTATCGTTATCGTGTGGCTGACCTTAAACTTTTTTCATTTCTTTTTACTTAACAAGTACATACGTAAGCAACGTTCAATCAAAACTAGATTTATTAGGATTGAAGATTAATAAGAGTATGCGTTATACGTTACGTTTATGAAAAAATATTTTTTTACCGATACGCAGATTAAATTCTTATTTTTCTGTATACATATTGAGATCAAGTCGAGATGTTTATGTCCATGAGGGCATGAAATGAAAACGATCCTCCACCACCACCACCGCCCGCGAGTCAAAGTCTCGCACGTCGCAGTTTAACAAGCACAATTTAAAACTCCATTGTTCTCTAGATGTGGCATCCATTAAAAAAATGAATTCTGCGTAAGGTATGTGTGTGTGCGTTTTATATTAAGGATAAAGGTTAGCGCACTCATGAATCACGAAATGAAATGATTTTTTTTTCCTTTTAAAAAGTGCAATAAGCAAGCACATGGCTTATTTGCTGCGTTGCGTGAATATTGAATAATATATTATGGTAAATGGTAACTTACTGGTAATAAAATAGTGGTAATGCAAAACAGCTAGAGACAACAAGAAAAAAACTGCTCCATGACCATAATATTTCGTAGAGTAAAACCGTTCGAGGAAATTGGGACCACCAGAAGGTTCAAAGTCCAGAGAATCTTCTCAGCATCATTTCATTATTATATCGAAACCGAGAAGTAAATTCGGTGCATCCTTCCTTTTTTCTAGTAACTTCTTGTAACCCCACAGAATCGCTGTTTCGTCAAATAAATATCTTTCATTTCCTACGCACCGAGTGAGCCTTTAATATAATGCTAAGTTAAACGCTAACGCTAATAATAAAAGCACATAGAAGAAAAAGTGTTGTTAAAAATAGGTGCTACTTGCACTCGCTCGCTGCTCCACTAACTGTCAGTCACATCATGTCATGTCATTAGCTACACTTCTCATTTCTCATGAATGTTAGTAAACAATTTTTCAATAACTCTCTTTTCAGTTCACTGTAAAGATCCATTGTATTTATATTGGCCTATAGCCATCCATCATCTCCACTTCATCATCTTCATCATAGACTTTCTTGGTGTGTGTCAAAATTTCTTCTTTCATTCATTCCATTTTAAGAGACTCTTTGTTCTTACTCTTGTACTCACTAAATGCAAACGAATCCATCGAGTGCATTGACTGATACACACACACTTTATTAAATAAAATAAAAGGTGGCTCGCTTGTTTTATGTAGTTTAAAGTGTGAAGATAAATAGCACAGTTCGAAAAACCACCATTAAATCAACATTTTGTGGTTTAATCATAATCAACCAAATAAAGTCAATAATGGATCCCATATGTACATAAAATAGTATTTAGGTATTTACCATTTATGATTATGATATGGAATATTTTTTGCATTATTCTAAACGTGAACCCCTTTTCATCATTTTGACTCCATGTCCAGCAGCAAATGAAAAATTGACGGAATTGGCTGTTTCCGTTCACATCATGAAACTGGCCGAAGAGGGTGGATGTGGATGTGGATGGATAAGTCAAAGCCACTAGCAACTAGACAGCAGTAGCCGAGTCATTTTAGTAAGTAACAAAGCGAAATCCTTCCCAGAAGTAAAAACTGCTTCCGCGAATTCCATTGTTAAATACTTTAACCTTTCCTTGCATTTTAGAATCCTTGCAATGCATCAAGAAAATTCATGTGTGAAGTTTCAAGAAGGCAGAGGTAAAAATCCCCTTTTCTTTTCATAGAATTTGATCACACAGGTAATAATTTATCAGGACTTAGCAAGCAAGTTGTAAGGTAGTTAAAGTGAGATTAAAGTTATTAAAATGACAAACTGTTCAATGTAAGCGTGCAGTAATGAAAAACCACGAAAGGAGCCACGTGATGGGAACATGCTCATCATCATCATCGTATCGCTAAAAATCAACCGGCATTCCCTTTCTTTGCTATGCATAACTAAACCAACGAAAACCAATCGAATCCGTA
>VYYJ01002281.1:0-22678 GCA_021029165.1 Cyphoderus albinus | reverse complement strand
CATTACATTTGTCTCTCATTAATTTAGTATTTTGGGTTGGGGTTTTCAAACGGATTAGTGCATAGGCATAAAATAAATAGTTGTGGAGCAGTTAGTGAGTTCACAGGTTCACAGTTCTTACATTAACATGGAGTGAATATTTTTCATCATTTCGTACAATTTGCCTTTTGTATTAATTTTATCAGTGTCTACCGTTACTTATTGCTTACCGAGCCATATATAATTACACGGAAAGTTCAATGCAGTCACAGCAGTTTAATTTCAATTCACAGTTAGTGAATGTGGCATGATATCATTTGCATATTAAGTGTCAACGTTGTGTGCAATTGCTTTAGAGCTTAGAAGGCGCGTAAATGTCAGAGCAGCTTTATTTCATTTACCTTTCGCTTATATACCATTCCCTTATAACCAGAAAGAGAATCTAGCCTGAAAACCAAGAAACGAAACTCGTACGATAATACACAACTTCCATACAAACCAAACAGAAAAAGTTTCTTGGACAATCCAACCGGGCTCGAGCATTGTACTCTGTAGAGCTGTGTCTCTGCTGCTTCTGCGTACACCGGACACGAATGACGAAACTGAAGTCGTGTAGTTTTAGGAGCATTAAAAGCCTTAAGTTCTGCAATACAAGATCAATTAAGCTAATGTGGCGACCAGATATAAAATGTTGCTTTTATATAACATCCCAGCGTGTCTAGCGTTGTGTTATGTGTGTACACTACACTGCACACGCTTGACTCAAGGGACTCAGGGTCGAGGGAAAGAAAGGCCATTCTCCTCCACGAGCTTTGCTAGTAAATAATGTTATTATTATGAATTAAATAAGGAGAAACACCACATGATACATGGCTTGTTAAAAGTTGAGCTCACTGAATGAGAATGTACCACAAGCACAATGTTTCTTGTTGAAAGCACAAAAAGATTTATTTCTCTACCGCCACTTTTAGTACTTTTATTTGGCAATTATTATTATTAATTTTTGTTCAGAGTTGCAACGATATATTTAAGAGAGTAAAAAGTTCAACAATCCCAACGTATGTGTTTCAAACAACCTTCGTTTAAAACTAGAGTTTACGTTCCGTCCGGCCGGCCTTTAAACTGTCACGTTTCAGTAAAGCTTTTTCCATTAACTCTTACTTAACAGGCTGTTTTAAAAATTGTCAGTTTAATAAAGTAATCTCACATGAACAATGTATTGAAATCAAAGAGTGCACTTTTCAAAATGCCAATCAAAGCTGAATGTAAAAGTGGCTTTCTTTAAACCATTCCGACCTAAAAGGCTTCCGGTAAAAGGAGAAAAGTTCTCTTTTTCTTTTTAAATTCTAGTAGATTTTTATTTAAGCGGTGTTTAGCAGGTCCGGCCTTTTTTTTCAAAACCAGACCATACACAACCTGAAATTGTTTTACATTGCTTCATTAATACAATCGTCCACTTATTGTACATTATATGAAACTGACGATGCATAAATTCTGTTTAGTGCTTGTATGAGAGGTAATTTACCGTACACAGTACAACAAGCCCATAGAACAGAGAAACCTTAGAAGTCAAGTGGGCAGAAGTTTTAGAAAGACCTTGAAAATAGCCTAGACCCAGACTACTATTTAATTCAAAAACTACTGGCTGCGGCTTCACCTGCTAGCATTTTCCCTTTAGCCGTTTGAAGTTTAATTCAAACACAAAGTAGTTTTAGTAAAGAATTATTCAGTGTTTCTAGTATGAAAATTTCAATTTTGTGTTTGAAGTGGTTCGAAACTAACCGATTTGACGGAAGATCATGCGTCGTACATTTGCAATTGACAATAGGTATGCAGTCTTAAAAATACGACCCTTGATCTTCACGTTCAAACCAAGCACTTCCTACACCCCCTGCTTTAAAGGCAGTTGGTGACTCGGTAACCTTCACTGTAACGGAAGATGCGAATTCCGCGTCCTCTGCTTCGGAATGCATAAATAATTACCCTTTTCCGCCGAGAACGATGATATTTACATACTTTAATATTCTGAAGCTGATTTTGTTGACTGAGGATGTTTAATTTTGCATTGGTGTAATTCATGTAATTCAAAATAAATGAAAGACAAATCGTTCCTTTGATCTTCCACAAATTATCTACACTACAATTACTTTGACAAGGCCGGAAAATATTTATCGTTAAAACATGAAAAGCGGTTGCTGAATAATTTCACATAAATATGTCAAGTAACGTCGTTATTATTGGATACACACAGCACTGGTCTATTGTTTGATGGATAATTTTTTCAAGTGAACAGTTGGACGATTGCCCGTTTCGCATATGTAACGCATGATTTATTTAGAAAAATAAAAAGGTCATGCGTCTTTTACTTTTACTTGTTTGTGACATGCAACCGATTCAGGTATAAAAACATACACTCGCACTTGTTGGTATTGAGCACGTTTCTCATAATTTGATTTACTCTTTTCCAGAAAATACATAGTACATACATAACGGAAGGGTTTTGTTCCCGCTGTGCCAAAGCCAACGATTTGGATCGTTTACATCTCTTTGACCTTGACAAGACACATTTTTAGAAACATGGGAATGCACTAAAACAAAACTAAGGTTGCTCCTCCTTGTCCCAATCGCTTTTTTTTCTTTTTTTGTAAAGCTGCAACATTCTCGGTCACCTTCACCTCTTGGGTGCATATGGTACAAAGTGCCAAAATAAACGGAGGTCGTGGAGTACAATGTTTCAATTTGGAATATTGTTACAATTTTTTTCTTTCGCTGAAGGGTATGATTACCGCATGTAATAAGATATTATTTTTTTTAATAACTTCTGACATTACAAACTATTACATGACTTTGTACTCAAAACGCACCTGAGCAAAAAAAAATGTAATTTAGAATTAATTTTCCATTACTTTAATGGTATGGTTAAAGAAGATGAAGAGGAAAGTTTTTGAGCCAAAGGAAGTGTGAGTAGAGTATAAAAAGAAGGGACAGGAATGGAATAGTGAGATCATTCATGCTAGCTTTGGTAGATATACCACAACAACGTCACAGCTGCCCTACAGTTCAGTTATCCCCTATGAACTCGCATTCTTTCTACTTTTAGAAAAAGTAGCTTTATCCTCCAGTTTTCTTTTCTGCTATTTCGATTTTAAATGGATCTTTTCGCTTCTCGTTTTGTTGGCTGCTGCCTTGCCAAAAACTAGATAACACGTTGCTTGGTAAACCCATGTTTACCAACGATGCGTGGCATTGCATATTGAAATTGAGAGTGTATCGGTTCTCACACTTCGCCTTGGTGTCCCTCTCTGTTTGTTGTTCGTTGTCCTATTTACTGATCGTTGGTTGAGTACCTATATATCGAAAAGAAAGGTTTCTTTCATTATTGGGTATACGTAGTTGTCGAACAAAAAAAAATCTTTTTTTCTAAACTCATTATTACTTAATACTGGAACTCATTCTTCTAAAGAAGCTTTCCATGACTGGAGTGACGCGCGTAGACTAAATTCAAAAGCTGCTTTGAAACATGCCATTAAGAAGACGATTTCGCTTACGGGATTATAATCCTTTCATAATTTTCTGATGGGCTTCATCTTCACCTTCTTTGTTCTGACACATGCAGGAAACAGCGAAAGTGGACGGGAAAGTGCCGCCTTGCATGTAATAATGTAACGCTATAGCAGATCACTTTAAGAAAACAATAGCAGGGAAAAATGAAGATTCGTGAAAATGAGTAAGACGACGCGGCTAATGGTTCTGTATACTGTCTGCTTCATGTTTCTTGCATGTTAAAAGAACATGAAGAAGGCATTTAATGATGATTCTGCTGCTTTAGGCGCTTCATATGTAAAGTTGAGCTTTATATAATAGAGTATCATGAAATCGAAGCGCATCATCTTATCAAATAATATTACACCCATTGGGAACAAGTTCTTGGTGAAAGTTTTGAATAAACTATGAGTAAAAATTAACTTTCACCCTCACATAGACTTGTTTCTCTTAATGACAATGGACATGGCATTTACGGCCTTGAGACAATTAGAATGGAATCTTTTTTGACACGTTATGAGATCCTTTGAACTTACAATTATCTGATGCTGTGGCTTTGTTTTACCATGAAAGGGGTAGATTTATCCATTAGCACGTTGGTGTTTTTTTCTTTAGTCTAAATTTTTAAAATCTCAGAACAAACCTATCTGTATGATGCGATTCTGGGAAAAGGGTACAAACAATGAATAATTTTTCTTTTCTTCTTGACTTGAAACTTGTTTGTTACTTTCAGAACGTTAGTGTTATACAAGACCAGACAAAATTTTTGCAGGCATAAGACTGTCATCAACTTCAACATTGTTTTCAAACTAACCACAGACTTTCATTTCAACATTGGCATGTACAGAAGGAGAATGAAAAAATTGTCTGACAAGTTTGTAATAACATGTCAATTCAAACAGCGCTCAGTTTCTGTCACGGTTCTGAGAAGAGTGAAACAAGGCGATGACAGGATGGAAATGGGCTTCAAAATAGGCACAATCACAATGCTTTATCACAATGATGCCTTAGAGCGGAATTGAATTTGGGAAACCCACAACAACAAACTTCCCTGGCACAACACTCTAACGACTTCCACGTGTACTGTGCGTGTTCCTTAATACCTCTGCTCGGCTTCTGTACAAAGGCCACAAACCTGGAAATAATAACAAGGATTCGAGCACATTCTAATTCACAAAATCACTTACATTGCATAAGAAAACGGAAGCGCAACTGATTCTGCACAATATTGAGAGAAAAAAAAACTACAATTTTCGTTCTGCCGTGCCTTCGCAGCGGCAGGCGTCTCTCGTGCACACTATCTACGCGACACCTGTTTAGTGACTTGATGATAAATGGCGTGATCCTCTAGTTTGAATATTTATAGCCGTTTTAGTATGCATGAAAATTTTCCATCTCGGCCTTCTAGCCTTAAAAAGTTGTTAATCGATAATATAAAATGATTTCTTAGAGGTTATCCATAACTAACGGTAAATATATATAAATAATTGTCAAAAAATTTAAGTAAATAACTGCGAGCAACATGTGCTGGGGTGATGAAGTTGACAATTTCCTTTTAGTGCGCAAGTAAAGAGCATTCTGACTCTAACGCATTATAATATTGATAAAGCTCATTTTAATCTGATACCGCGAGTGAGTGAATAGACATTAATCACAAAAAAATACTATGCTTCTTATGTAAAGAAGGAACGGATGTGGAGTCATTTGTTTGTTGCATCGCGTAACTTCATTTCACCAGGATTAACATGATTTTAGGAACTGTTGAGTTGAAATGAACAAAGGCTTTGAGACTGTCATAGATGATTTGATCGAAGCCCATTTCCGTTGAGCTGAGCTGTGCTGATTCGGTTATTTGGTCATATTCTCTGCGTTGAATATTGGATTCTTTGTGATTGTGAGCATTGTTATCCTGGCTCGTTCCTTTCCTTTCAAATCTGTCATGCCTCTCGGAACGATGCAAGAGGGGATAATAAAATCATAGAACTTACATGCCTCCAGATAGGGATTGTGCATTCAGCGAGAAGACAGAGACGAAAATTTGACTTGCTTTATTCATTGAAAACCGTCATCGCGAGTTATATTCATTCCCCCGAGCTTCATCTTTCACGGATCATCCTAGCCGTGTTTTTCGACAAAGTACATTGATCTATATTCATCTTTTATTTTCAAGACATTCACCTGTCTCAACAAGTGAGTTTGACAGTGATGACGCCAAAAGGAAACGAAAAGTGCTAACACATTTACCAAGAGAACGAGAAGGGAAAGCACGACTGCCTCGGTTTTTGTACCATAGTAGCATTTTCTTTCCACTCGCTCCCCGCTTCCCTTGAACATTGTATGTAGGATGTAGTAGAGAATGCGTGCTTGTTTGACTACGCCATAAATTAAAGTGCACATCATCTCCGATTGTGAATTTCGGTGTCCTTTTCGGGACTTGTGCATTACTTCACGGTGATGTCGAAACGACTCACTCTGAGAACACAACATTCTTTGTGAGCAGCATTTCTTGTGGCAGTGCTTTGCTTTCTTTGCTACTGTATAAAATAAATGAATGTGGATTTTGACGTGTCGGGTTCAATGTTGAAATATGCCCGTGTGATCTGATTCGTTTCCCAAATTTATTGTATCGAACAAAGCTCACGTATGTGGTATATGTATGTGCCTAGTTATTTTGCTGGAGCTGAATTTGTGTCATGAATGAGCAAGCAGCTTTATATATTTTGCAAGTAGGTGATATTGTTAATACTTGTATAAAATAGAATAGAAAAAATTATAGCAATGAGTTTGAGATGATGAAACCAATTTCGTGTTTTGTCACTCCTTCAAACTAGATCAGGGTGGGCGTGACATTGTTTCAAGTAGAAGGACAAATTTGCCAAGTTGTCACTGTTCGTAATCATAAAAGTCACATGAAAATGCGAACACAGAGTAAAGAACAATATAGAAATTTGTGACAAAGGCAAGGTTTATTGATACCAAAACATTTATTGTAGAGTATTAAACCAAAGCGACAAAGAGGAACTGGTAACATTTTGTACCTCTTTTGATATTTGAGGGCTACTTACAACCGCAAGCGCAAGTCATGTCATATCATTTCGAAAATTTTATCGCATTTCTTTGTCATGCATGATCATGATACGAAATTACGAAGGCCACCAACGAGCTCACTCACACAAATCGAATGTGAAAGTTAAACGGGGGCAGTCAAGAGAAAAACAAAAGTAAGTCAGACAGCCCAGCCAGACAGTGAGGCCCAGAGGCGAAATTCGCGGGTTCGTTTTGCCCTTCCAAGTTGTAAAAAGTTCCAATTTTATGGATTATTGATAAAAATGAAACTGGTATTTTGCTGTTTGTGTCTGCGATTTGATTTGCAAAAATATTGTTGAGTCCAAATTGCACAATGGTATTGAATAGGCTTTCGCCTATTTGGTCTCTTCTATGAAATGTGTTCAACGTGAATACATGTAAAGTTACATATAGGCAACTATTTTTAACAAGAGAAACTATCTGTACGCCATGTACTTTTTGTCGTCTACAAAAGTTGTCAACAAATGGATTAGTTTATTTCAATTGATGTTGTAAATAATGTCGATTCCGACTCATTAATTTATCATCAAAGGCTTTGCTCCATTTCCAACAAATTCTCGGGAACTCTGAAGATAAAGCTTATAATGTTTTTATTAAATATAAATTTACCTTCATTTACCTTCAGAATTTACCATTTTAGAAACCGTACCAGTCTTTTAATAATTTCGTATTATCTTTGAAAATCTAATGTACATATAATAATTTTATTAACGGTTTGGTAAGTCTCATTGTCAGTATATCGTACCATTACCATTACAATATGTAAATCATTACGTCTGACAATTTCCGCCGTTGCAGCAAAGACCTACAGAGTTTTGGTGGTTTTCCCTCCGTTTGAATTATATATTGCCTAATGTAAAAACATAAGCTTTGATACATAATACTTTGAAAAGTAGTATGATTTAACAATTCTGTCTGAATATTTCTGGCTGAGTACGTATGTATCTCTAATTCATGTACCCGTTGTTACGTTGCACACTTTTGTGACTGATGCTGCCCGTCAAATGTCCTTACGTCCTTCAAACTCACTTCTTGTTCAAAGAATAACGCTTCGTGGAAATAACAATATTAACAATATGAAGCTGTCAGAACAAAACGGAAATGAAAGTTGTTGAAGTTGAAAAAACTAAAACTGAGCTTTTAGCGAAACTGAATAGACTGTCTGCAGCACCAATAGCACCATTGCTAAAATTAATAGAAACATCAAAAACCGCCGGTTTTCAACTTTAAGGTGGTAATAAATTAGGCAATCGCATTCAAAAGCATTCATGTTTCTTTCTTTTCCATGCGTGGCCACTTTATAGAGTTTGTGGCAGTGAAAAAAGAAAAAGTACAAACGTTTCCATTCAGCTCACAAGCGATTGCAAATCTTTTGCTCTTTGTGTGGTCCCAGCCCACAGTGCTTACATAATTCAGACTTTTCCAGACTTGTTAAATCATTCAGTTGCAGATTTGTTTTTAAACATTTCTACCACCGGCCTTGTAAAATATGTATTCGTTTCCAATTCAGAAAATAAAAATGACGGACAAAAGTTTGCAAAGGTTGTATTATATTGTATTGTACACTAGAATTTTCGCTAATTAAAAAACCGCTTGCTTCGGAATGTTGTATAAAACATAATAGAACGTCTGTTTACTCGCTCAAATAGGTAAAACATTCTGTTTCAGTAGGCGAACAAAAATGATGAAGTTTCTAAATTACAATTGCAATAGGTTAGTCAAAGTGGCGACCTTTCACAGTGTAATTTATTTCATTATTTTAATTATATGACATAGTTCTATCAAGAGGAAGGCCGTTTAAAAGGGAGCGTGTTCATTCAGAATGAATCAATAGACTACGTACTTGTGGAAGTGAATACGTCATTTCACCTACTTAAACTAGTACAGTTCTAGAGGGCATATTCAGTTATGAATGAGTCAATTAAAAATGGAACCTCGTTGAAGTAAAACTCATAAAACTGGTTTCGAGTATTTGAGTAACTCGCTTTGTTTTATTGCTTCACCAGAAAATTCTTTTTGATGTGCTGATGTGGTTATCAAACCAGTTGGCGGAAAGTGAAGGTCAAACTGAAGTATTAAAAGTGGCACATGTTTTGTGCGGAACTACAAGAACGCTTTTAGTTTGTTTACTTCTGGGTTATAGGAAATGATAAATACAATTAACTAGTGTATAAATTTACGTCATTTCGTATTCCAATTCTGTTTTCTCTTCCTTCCACTTTTATAAATTCTATTAGTTGGTGGCTTTCTCCAATGCTTTCACTTAGGCAAACGATTCATTCTTGTCCATTGTGAATAATACTTGCCACAAACATACTTTTTTCAAATCAAATGAAACAGCCTTTTTGTGGCGACACTCACGTGAAGAATATTTCAACAAATTAGGTTCGTTTGCCTTTAAAGTCGTCTTCCACTCAAGCCTTCTACGTGTTTCTTTTTTGTTTTCTCCAGAATACGTATTTTTAGATCCACTTTAAAAACGAAATGCATTGTATTCCAAGTTTAGAAGAGCTTCAAGATTTGTTTCAGATTTTAAAGGGATGATTATATTATAGTAGCTGCAAAATCCCCATCGCTTCTACGACTTAGTTTTTACTTCACTTTCCATAAATATACTCCACTGCACAAGTTCATAGGGTTTCTTATGTACCTAAAATGATCGCGTTTTAAGATGCACATTTTCGACTCTCTGACTAGTAAAAAATTATGCCTATTTTCCTCCATCCTAGACACGCTTGATTTGGTAGCAATCTGCTAATCAATTCTGAAGCAGGGAAGCTACGAAACTTTTTTTCGAGACTTTTATTAAAACACAACACGACATAAGCAGATCCTTGCTGGCTGAAACATGTAGCATGTAGCTGACAGGCTATAATCTATTCAAAGCAGAGATAAAAACGCCATTGTTGTAGTTGTCAAGCCTAGTCTCTTCCTCTTGCATTAAATTATTATTTTCCTTTGTATTTTCTTCTTCCTCTGCTTTTCTTTCAAGTTAAATACACAGCCATAAAATACACACTCCAGAAATCATACACTCTCCTGCTTTCAGTCTGAGAATAGTTTTTATCAGAGAGACAAGCATTCATCTCCGAGACGAAAAGTGTCTTCCATACTTGAAAAAAAGTTAAACAATGTCAGACAAAAAGAAAGAAATGCGCGCCTACGAATAAACTATAGACGACAAGTTGTTACTTTTGCTATTTTTGTCTGGTCCAAATGTAATGTGGTTGTTCTTGAAGAAGGTCACTTGATAACATAGGATGTAAACATAACGTAGGAAGATAAACAGGAAAGTTTTATAACTTTGAAAATGAAGATGCATTACGAATACGAACTCCTACTCATTTCCCTTAATATTCTTCCGCGACTCAACAACTCTATACTTAAGACTTAAGTAGATATTCCATGAATAATTGAAGAGTCTGCTGGCTGGCTGGCTGGCTGGTTAGATGACGAGTGAGGTCTTGTGGTGTATTTTTATTGCAGCGGGTTTGATGAGAAAATGAAACGGCATGACGAGTGCAGGTTACAAAAATAGCAAATGGTTTAACAATGTATTCATGAGGGCCTTTGCTATAAATGTGCTAAATGAACCATGATGGGAAATTCAGAAAAATAAAATAATTGAAAATGTATGGTTAGGGATTCATTAGCGCTACTGGTGAACTTAACATTTAACCAGATTTACTTATCGGGAATAATCTGATTTTCACGAAAAAAAATAGTTCGTTCTTAAAATAATAATCACATAAAACTTGGAAATGCCATACAAAAAGCGCCTTTATGAATTGGTGACGATAAGGTTTCGATAAGGTAACGCAATGTAATCCCTGTGCATGGTTCACAGGAAAATGTAAAAGTGGGTCAAAACAAGCCTACTGTCTAGTGAACAAAATAACAATAACAACAAGCCGGAGTAGTATTTAGCTGTTCATTTTTCATTTCTTTCTATTAACTCGATCTTTCCAGCCCAGTGTATTAAACGTTGCAAAACAAATGAGAGTCTCTTTTCATACGTAAAGAACCATAACGTTTACTATTTCTCCTACTTCTGGGGTTTAATCTCATGAATTCGTTAGTATCTAAAGCTTTCAGATACAAACATGATACGTCTGCTGGTACGATGTATGCAAAGTGAAAAGGAACAAATCGCCTTCAACGGTCTCTTTAAATTCGGGATAAAAAGCAAAGCGACGTAACGAAGCGAATGATAACATTTTAGCTAAAAATTGTACAGGGAAAGCCAGATGAAGTTTATCCCGGATAAGAGGAACAAAGCAGAATACAACTTACAACAGAGAAAGTCTTGTCCCACAGTTTCAAGAAGTTTAGTCTAGATAAATGGTCGGAAAAGGTGGCACCATAATTAGCTCATATATCTAAATATATTCATGTACGGAGTGTAAACTTTTATAAAGTTACGCGTCTTTTCCATTTTATGTTGTAGCGGAAAAAAAGCGATGCACAAAATCTGTGTTAGAAAAAGGAAAAGAGTGAAAAATTTTAAGAAAGTAAACACATATTTTATTCCGTTAACTAGTTGTTTCGGCTTGTTTGCAAAAATTGTTCGTGTCTGCTCACAGTCGGTTTTCCTGGTAAAATAAGAGACTAGCAACAAGGGAAAAGCCTTTTCAGCTTGGGAATCCTTGGGAAATAGTAGTGTAGGAATCGTTTCAAAGTTAACGATAACATTTTCCTTCTCCACTTTTACTTAGAGATGAAAATAATGTTTCTGTCTAGTCTGTCTGTGCTCTAACAATGAACAGTATTTTTTATAAAAATGTTTACGCTTTATTTATAAGCAGGAGACAGGAAGAATAGAAATAAATAGAAAAGTGAGTTTGTTGGAACGAGTTGTAGAATGTAGATGTTTTGTAGGCGTGCATTTGTGGCATTAGTATTTAACTGGATTTTGGAATAATCTGTGGATGCAAGTATACAAAGCTAGGTACTTGCTAACTTTCACACACACACAGGGAGAGAGATAGATAAAAGATATAAACACATCATCCTTTATCATTACTCTCCATCACTGCTCTCCACTCCTTCGTTGATGGAAATGAAAACGAGAGCATGAACATGGCAGAACTTAAATTGGTATTATTCCACTCACATTCTAGAGTCATTCCGTATTTTCTTACGTCTGACATTGTTTTTATTAGTCAATGATGAAAAGGTAGATTAAGTCTGTTTATGTCTTTATCATCTTCAAAGACATGACGGTTGCAACTCATCAAGAACAGCGGAGGCACAGGCAACAGCTGCAAAATATTTTGCTTTCATAAATTGCTTCTTGCTTGACTCGCCATGTGAAATGGAAAATAAAAAAACTTTTCTTGTGTGGTCTAAGACTTTAGAGGAAGCAACAACTAAGGAAGGATGTGATGTTATACGGGATATGTAGGCGGTACGCTTTTCCGACAGGACAAAGTAGCTAAGCTTCGAAAGTGACAAAGTAATCACGGCTCTATTGTATAATATGATTATACCCACGCAGTGCAACATCCATTTCATTTATTACCTTTTGAGATATGACGTCCGTCAAAATTCAAATGTCACTTGTTTGGGTCATGGCCATACTTTCCTGTTGAGTAGGCATGAATGATGTAATTTGTTTGAATGTGATTGTTTATAATGAGCTTACATCCTGCCCTGAATGGGGTGATTACTGTTCTTCATAAAAAGCCGATGAAAAGAAAACATTAAATCTTAACATGATGCATGCTTTGTTACTTAAACGGTGAAAGTGCCTGAGAGAAAATCAATAAAAAGAAGAAACTTGTCCTTAGGTAACAAGTTTCGAAGTCCACGTGGGTAAAAGAGATGCTCATTGAAAAGTGAAACAGTGCAGAAGAGACGAAGCGGAAGGTTCACTAAAATCCTACAATTCTCTAAAAGGTCATCAAAAACTTTACTCATTAAGACAAGTTTTTCTGCTTCTGTAGCGAATACTCCGGGAAGTATTTTAAAAGCACTTTTTGGGTGCATTCTCATCATCACCCATTAAAGACTTTCATTTCACGTGCTTAGAGTAAAGAACGGTCTTTTATTCGATGCATCAAATTACAATTAACGGAGTTACACCAATTTAATTAATTTTGTTTTTTGCAACTTTAAACATAATTCAAAAGTGCATTTTTATCTCTGTATCTTGACCTTTGGAAAATTCTTGGGGTCGTTGTTATCTAGTTAGTAATAATAATTAACCTAAACGTGCTCATGAATAATTTAGCCGATTCTCACAAAAAGTAGTTTTAATACCTCATTTGGTTTCCAGAGCTTTTGTTGTGAATCCCTGAAGCATCGCTTTGCATTTATCAAAACCAGGCGCCAGGTCGTCAACCTTCAGCAACTTCTCCTAATTATGCACCCCCTGTTGCAACTCATTCGAGTACATTAATTGCACATTCTTAAATGACTTTGAATGGATCATAGCGAAATCGCGGGATGTCGAAGCACCACAGAAAATAAAATTTTAAATAAGGATATTCGAGTAGATTTTTTTCCAGTGAACTAATATTTTTGCACAAATGTGAGTGAGCAGCAAAGAAAAGTATGAAGACGTGGTCTTTGACAATATTATTTGAGATGTTCCCTTTGTTTAAGTGACAGAGAGAAGGAAAAATGTGAAGAATTCGTTCTCAATAACATTACAAAACTTTAATAAAGAATAATGAAACTAAGGAACTTCTTAAGAAATCTCTCCGTCTCCTGCTAAAAGATCCGCGTAGTTTTTCTTCTTTATTTTACGCAGTTTTAAATCTTGAAACGACTTGCTACGTAATTATACGGTATGCTCAGACAAAAAAGCATAATATTATTATTATTAGAGTATGAGAGAATACTAAAATGAAAAAGAGTTCCCAGTAGACATAATAAACGAAAAAGCCCCTTTCACCACCACAAAAGGCTGGCAGACTATTTCAATGAAAATAAGAAAACTCATAACATTTGTTTCGCTCATGTTACCGGATAAAACATTTCTTATTATTATAGGATCAACCGTTGTTTTATTAAGTAACATGTTATTTTATTAAAAATGGAATGTGTATTCACGTGGATGAGGAGGGAACTACTTCTTCGAAAGTTAAGTTTTCATCATCACAGTTTTCCACAACTTTTTACGCTTACACAAGAAACAAGTTTTTGGCCATGGCTTTCCTTTCAAAACTGTTGATAACCCACACTTCAGCTTCGGCACCACAGACCCGTGCGCAACTCTCTTGTTTAATGAAACTTACACATACGTATCTAAATTATCAGTTCTGGTGGGAATGATGTAACGTAACGTATATACTCCGTATATTTCAGTATTACCGTCTAATGGAAAACAAGAGGAATGGGCAAAACTCCCATAGGAAAATCATTGTGACTGTAGAACATTGGTAAATAAATGTTAATGGTGAAAGTTTTCCATGGCTTATTTTTTTTCTTTTTTTTGCTCATGTTACAATGCCAATTCTTTTTTCCCCTTATCTTACTTTTCTTCCTTTATTTTTCTCTTCCTTTCTTTTTCTCCACTCCATACCATCATAGAATGTAATGGAATTACTTGGTATTCGTGTGGTAGATCCGTCTTGTGAAACGGGAAGGCAGCGAACGAATTACAATTACAAGCGAGTTTCTCGCTATTTACTTGAAAATAGAAAAAGTCTTTCTATTTCCACCTTTCAGTGGAAAAGAAAGATTTTCAATTCTCTGATAAAGTACACTGCAAAGTTAAAGAGTAAAAATAGACAAAAACAAACAAGCCATTTTCAAGGAGTCAATCGGATTTGTTGGCTGATCAACCGTGCTACTTTGAGAAATGTACGCTTTGTAAACGAAGCAGGAACGCGGGATCCGAAATCTAAGGATGAAAATGGTTTCGTTTTTCACGTGTTCACGTGAAATACTTTCGGTCCATTTTTAATACTGCCGTCATTATTCATGTAAACAACACAGTGCTCAAGGACTAAACAAATAAATACTTGAATGGGATTTTATAAAATCATATTTGTTCTTTATTCGACTTTGTGAACGAACCCTAAGACTTTTACAATCTATTCCCGGAGGTGTAGTGATTATTTTGCAGCTATGAAGGAAAAAAATTGACAAATAAAGAGAAAAGTATTTATAAGCTTTTATTTAGAAAAGAAAAGTGTATTTCTCAATTGCGATTGAGACAAGCTATATGAAAGTTAGATCCAGACGTAATTTCAGAATCCGAGTGGTAAAACTATTGGAAAAGAGACATTTTTATAAGAAAGTAATAACAACACAGGAAACTCAAAATACTAAACAAAATCGAAACTTGTAAGTGCTGAGTAATGGAGAACTGCGACAAAGAATGCGTAGTAGTATTACATTAGTACAAACCACCACACTTTTACAAAGTTACCTTGATTGAAGTATTTTTTTCTCCAGAAAGAGAAAGTCCATATGAAAAGTATTATAGCTCATTCATTTGTATTTATATTAACTCTTAAAATGTTTTCTTCATCTACGTACTATGTACGTGTTAACTTTGGAACTCCCAAAAATTTCACTTTCTACGCCAAAAACCAATGCTTTTCTACTTCATACTTTCTTAACCTATCTGAAGCTAAAATGTTCATCGTTTATCACCGACTCAGCAGGTTTCACGTTTTTGTGTGTGCAACTGACTTTCTTTGTGAAATAGAACTTCCCACAAACTTGAATTGGTTGCTCCAAAAAAAGTTTTTCCAACAAATACAAATATTCGAGTTGTGAAGCTGTAGAGAAGGCAATAAATACAATATTGAGAAAAGTGTGCAAGACAAATAAAAGAAAGGCTGAAGTGGACTGGTAGTGCTCCACTTTCTTCCTTCTCCTTAAACATAATCTGCCAGTTCTTCTTTCTTCCTCGATCTGAACTGAGCTACCCGTGCGAGCCTAATGTGGACCCAAGTATGAATTTAGTTGGGAAATGATTCACTATAGCTGAGTACACATTTGTGACAGAAATGCATAAATAGTTTATTTATATTATACCACTCTCGTCACAACTTCCCATTTTTCGGCCCTCATTGTTGTTTGCCAATGGAACCTTTAGAGTTCCAGAGATGATTGGATAAATCCTGGTTTTGGCATTACCCTACCGTACAACAGTAAGGTTTGAAAAATTCCGTGAAATCAGTAGGGCATAGTACGTTTTTCTCCTTTCCGGTTTCCCTTTCTTTTGTGCTCCTAGTTGTTTGTAACTGCTGGGTCCACTCACAACTTCAAAATAGTTCAAATCTCACATTGTACTATGTATGTAACTTCGTAGGTTTGGTTTTGTCGTGTCTTACGTGAAATTATGTAAATCACGGTTTCTGCTTTTGACGTTCCAAAAATATACCTAACTTCCACGAAAATATTATTAGAGATAGGATTTAGAATTTTAGAATTACAATTTGTTTTCTCTTGAAGCTATTAACATTAAACTAATTAATCAGCTTATAAACTTAAAAAGCTTTATCACATTACATCACATCTCTACCAAGTCCTTCCTTACTTAAACTAATTAATCGAAGTTAATAAGATGATTTACCTTATGACCTTACTTTCGCTGCTGAGCGTCATAATCATTAACAGAATTAGAATTACGAAAAACTGGCATATGCTACTTTCATCATACAAATCCAGTTTGTCACTACCTCAGCTAAACTTAAGGCGAAGGGAATTCTACGGGAGCTTCTTTCTGTTTCTACGCTTTACGCAGCGCAAATATTTTTATCTGCCATTTTCTTCCGATGTGACAGTCCTGACAAGTGAAGGACACTACATCATAATATAATATGACACTGTGCAGCTCACTTGATGCGATTACGAGAAAGTCCAAAATCAATAGGATAATAAGCATTCTTTCATATACTCCTGTCCCCTTGCTCATGATGTCGTATCTACAAACATGTGTGCTCAGAAATGCTGAGGCAAGCAGTAAAAGCAAAAACTGTCACATTCTCACATTCCTTTTTACATTTATTGTCATGCTTTTCTTTAGTGGTAGTAAGTATACTGTGAGAATGGACGCATTACTATTGTACTAAAAGTGATGAAAGCGGTGATGGAAGATGAAAAGCAGAAACGCAAATAAATGAAGAAAAGAGAAACAGGTGGATAGATACAAGTAAACGGACAACGGAAAAAGTAGAGACGCAAACACCTTGCAGAAATTCCATGTCCGATTATATCGTCTTATAGTGTCTGTTTATCTAACTACAGGACGAGCTCAGTATAGAAAACGAAAAATAGGTCGACACCATCTCGGAAAAACATTTTTCTTTCTTCTTGCCTCACATCTTTACTTTACTTACACACACACTAAAAATGTAACAGTTGGAAATGTAGCCACAAGGCGAGCTGTTTTTGTGTAAGATTGGAATCCGGATGACCAGTTCAGTCGACTACATCCATCTCAACTAATCCTTTATTCCATTCGCATCCTTTTCCCATTAAATACGCGAAAGAGACGAAGAGGAGAGAGCAGAAGAGCATGTAAGATCCTCCCTCTATTACCATCCTCATCCTCATCGTCTTTCCCTTTCTTCAAGATGAATTCATAATGGAAAGTGTAGTCACACTGCAACACCGCCTCAATACCAATGCTAATGTTAATGCTAATGCTACCATTAGCGTTTATTGAGACAGGCACAAATTCACTCTTTTTAAAGGCATAATTTATTTCGCCAGACTAAGAACACAAAAAAGGCGTAGAAAGACTCGTGCACCTAACGTTGGCTAATAATACACAATGTGATGCGATAACAATAAGGAACGACTGACTTTTTTTCGTTTTATTCTTCTTTTCAAAATTATTAAAAGGACTAATGCATTTTTCTTTTCACCAGGCCCCCCACAACAATACAATACCACATTTCTTTTCAAATACACACTTTTCGTCATCGGATTCTTTCAAAATCCACTTGCTAATATTTCCTCCTCTTTCTCAACTTGCTTCATCCGCATTTAGGGATCATAGTAAGATGCCACTCTTTCTTTCGAAATAGTCCGGTGACAATAAGAGAAAGAATTAAGCGTTGCGTCAATGCAATCGAACCAACTAGCATTACAATTGTATTGTTGCTGAGTCGTGAGAAAATGAGTGCGCTACAATAATGACTTTTTGTGGCACAAAGAAAAGAGTCTATCAGAGCGACAGAGCTTTCGCTACTCTTTTCCACTTGCGTAATAATTGAATTGGAACATGTGTCTACTCTAGTAGTGCCTGAGCGTAATGTGAGACGACACCGTGTGTGTTGGTTGAACGTGATACCACTGTTACGTGTGTGACGAATGCATGGATAGGTTAGGTAGGCAAGGCAGATGATATATTCGTGAAATTCTCCACCTTAATCTCCTTACAAAACGATGCGAAGAAAGGGATCGGGAAATCGGAAAAGTAAAGAGAAAGAAAGGGAAAAGTGAAAGAAACAACATCGCAGCAACAAAAAGGCTTTTCTGTGGAAAAGGAAACCATCTAAGAGTCCATTATAGAATGTATTCACGTTTATTTATATACTTAGGTGAAACATCTTTACAAAGTGATTTTGTCTTAGCTTAGCCCGGTCTGTCGATCATTTTCTGTTACCAGTTGAATTCAATAAAGTCTCCGTTACGTATGTTACCTTTCTTATCGAGTTGTTCACTTGTTCTCTTCTACTGTGTACTCAATTCTTCTAGTCGACGTGCATATTGAAATCTGTTGCTCTGCTGTGGCCGCATTGCACTCATTCAACTTGCCTGCCAGTGCCAGCCCAGAGCACAATCCAGGCGAGAAACAAGCGAAGAGGAAGAGAGTGAATTGGACGTAGGGCTATAAGAAGAGAAGACGCAGCTTTCCCAGTGTTGAATTTCGCTTTTCTCACGTCGCTTCGCTCCCAAGTGACTTTGTCCGTGTATTATATTATGGAAGATATTTATTTCTTCCTCGCCGCTTTCTCTTTGCTCTGTTGTCTCAGAGAAGGATGATGATGGAGCATGGAGCATGCCTTACTGGCAACTTGTTTTGCCATTAGACGCGGAGCAGAGACTAGGCTAATGTTATGTAATAATGATGGATGACTAGTAAAACATACAGCAAGAGTGAGTTCGCTGAGTTGACTCTGCCCGCGATTTTTTTCCCGTTTCGCTGCTTCTGTTCAGAAGCGAGGGTCTAGGGATGTTATAGTGTCGTATCCGGTTTGGAGGGGTAAAAATGGAGTAGAGGAAAGCGGTCGTTATAATGCGTAGTGTTACTGTATCATTTTTATTTAGGTGGTTGTTCCGAAACTTGGAAGTAGACAACAAAGGAGAATCGAGACGCAATGATGTGCTCCACTCTGGGTTTCCCCTAGTCATGTGTAGATAATCGTAAAAATACTTCCACTCGCCAATGTTAATGTGTTATGGCTGGCTGGGCTGAGCTGACGCAAATGAAAGAATGTGCGGATGCTCTTTTTCCATTCAATTCTCGCAACCTTTTTTCCCATTCAATCTCAATATAAAAATAAGTCGTCGTACGCTGTGTTCCATAAACATGTAGACTAGTTTTTTCTCTGAAACGAAACATTCATACTAGGATTAAAGTAAAATTGCATATGTCCGGGATCTGCCAAAATCATGAAAATCTAAATTCTCGCATCACCAAACGAGAAAAATGGTGAGAAAAATTCAAAGGAAAAAAATAAACGAAACGAAAGAGAAGATCAAGGATAAATAAAATAACTTTATAGTCTCTGTAAAAGTAATGCGATCAACTGCCTTGTTCAGAGAACATCCAGAGGCGTTGAAATAGAAGATTTTCTGTAACATAAGATGAAAAATCACAGATGTTCAAGAAAGCATCGTCATGATGTGGTAAAGGCATTATTTTTTTCTCCTTTCGTTCCCCATAAATTTTATTTTCCGTACTAACCGATCTGTTAGTATTATGGTCCTCTTAACAATAATAATCCACAGTGAGTACCTAATGCAATGTACTGCAACCAAACCTATGCTATGCTATGTTGCTTTCTCGAAAATCAAAACCGCAAACCCACGTTAGTTCATAAAAAATAGAAATAAAATAAGTTCCTTCCTACCCACCACATATTTAATGCAGTTCCGTGAGCGAATGCTAAAATCCACGAAAACTTATTTTTTTGTCACTTTTCTGCCTCAAGTTGCAAAAATAGTTGCTTTTCCTTTCGTTGAATTATTCATCTCCAAGTAATTGCAATTTGCAGTGACGAAAAACTACAAAAACAGATTTGTATACTTAAAACCCAACTTTACTCTGAATTTGTACCTAAAAACAGCATTGAATTTTAAAAAAGGAAAGAAAATAAAATCAGTTTACAGTGCACGAACCATAAAACAGAAAATGGCACTGTTCGGCACAACTCCCATAAGCAAAAAATGATTAGTTTCGATTTTTAGGAATTTGGGTTGTTATTATGAACGTGCAGTCACATTTATTTTTACATTCGAACCTGGAGATCCCATTCATCGATTGAACCTCATCGCCTTATCGTTTGTGCTCTTGTATCAATCTGATTGAAAGATGTATGCACTTTATGTATGCATCCCTTTTATGACGTTATCGTTGTCTTGAGATGACTGACGGGAAGCAATAATAACCGGATCATTTGTTTACTGTCATTCAACCGAGTTACAAATGAAAGTGAACGTTTATTATCTGACGGAGATTTTGCAGACGATATTTGAAAATTCGGTCGCTTGAAAACTTGAATTCAGTCGGAGTTGTAAAAGCAAGGCACATAAAACGAGGTTAATGGCCATTTCTAACTCGGAATTGACAGATTTGTCCAAGTTGCAAAAGTGAACCGGATTTAAGTGAATTTCATCTGACGGTTTGTTTCCTCCCTTTGGAATTTGTGACTGGAATACGTAAAATTAAATGGCCAGTCTGACATGATCATATTCATTGATATAAAAAGGGAGAGCGTGGTACTCTCAACAAAAGTGTTTTTCCGAATGGGAAAAACTACTGACCAGAAAATTTAGGACGGTCCAATAAAAACAACAGGATGCAGGGAAACAAAGAGTGAAATTACGTGTGATATGGCGTCCACACACACCCAACAGTCAACTCTTCATCCATTAAAGCTGCGGTGCCGGCCCAGTCGTGATTCCTATTCCAAACAAGTTCAGCATAATACGTCATTGAAGACAATAATGGATTGTTGCATGGTGGTGGACAGCCACCTATTCACAGTTTAGAATTCCCATGCTCACTCATTCACTCAGACAGAGCTTTGCACCAACGACACCGTCCTATTTCATCCAGGATAACGCCAAATCCATGCACAATTCCACCACTTTTTTCTCTCCGCTCTGAAAGTGTAACTTGTGTAAAGAATGAGAAAAAAGTTGAATGAAATTTGTAGAGAGAAAAAGAAAAGTCTAACGGCAGACATCTGAAAAAGCTAACAGAAGAAAGATGTTGTTCGACTGGTCGTGGATGGATGCTCATGAGACAGGAGGAGCATTAAATTTTCTATTTTAGTTAACTTAACAACATGAAGAGAAAGTTGGGCAAAAAGTGTTTCTGCGTTCTTACTCACTCAGTCAAGCAGTCAGTTCAGCTAGCTCTTTCACTTGACTGCTGCTTCCTCCAATTTTTCCTTCTTTCCTCTCTTTCTCCCTCCTTTTCCTCACATACATACGTGATCGTCAACTTCCAAAGGAAGAACATTGCATAATGCAGTATTATAGCGGTTGTAAGGTCGACCACACCAACACCAATAAACTAGAAGTTTCTATTTTATATAATTATTAGATATCCTTCCAGGAGCTTTTTTGGCGTGGGAGAGCGCTTGCTTGTATCTCATTTACCTACTTAAAATCCCAAAGTTTTTCCCCACTTTTCCATTTTCTAGTCAAGAAGTTGAAAACATTGTGAAGCTGAAACAATTATGTCTGATATACACTTAATAACGAGATTCCTTTGCAGCGTATCGATTTTATTTCGGGAGCATAATAATATTATTATTATAATATAACCGTGCCTAACACTGAAGAAAGGTTTTCCCGGAAAATTCGTTATTCGTTACAGACTTAAAAAATAATAATCTTTGTTGAAGGATTTTACGAAGCTAGGGACTGGGATGTGTTTATCGACCATCCAAACTTAATAAGATTAATTAACTTTATAATTATAGTGTTGTATGGTACATAGACCAAAAATGTTTTTTTTCAGCTGCCTATTGGAATCATCGATTAATCGATATTTTGCTTGCTACTGAGGTAGGAATTTGGGGATGATATTCTGCTTTGAAAGTATGAACAGTGCGAAAGCATGCATTACATTAGGATACGAAGGTGTTAAGTGATGTTGAATAATGATAATAAATAAAGGGTTAGACAAACGGTTCTGCCACTTTCATACTCCACTGTTGTACTTAGTAATGTTCATTAAGATTAAGTCGAAAGATACAGGGAAAGAGGCGCAAAAAAACGCTGGCACAGCACTCAGCGGATTTAAGAAATCGACGAGAAAGACGGAATGGAATGAGATAAAAAAGAAGAGAAGTGAGTGAGCGTTCCTTTCTTTTGGTTTACTTAAGCACTGCCTGTCAAATTCTCAGCCGAAGAAATAAATCGAGATTAAGGAGGATATGAATTAAGGCGCCATTTTCTTTTGCGATTAGGATGACTTGTGAATATTCGATATTTTACTTTTACCTGGAATAATATTCTTTAATGGAGAAAAATGCTGATAAACTCGACACGATGAATGACGAATGAATCCTTTCAGAGCTTCATCGCTCTTCCACGACCTACTCCTGTGTCACTTGAACCTAAATCTGGATCTAATTATTTCAGGTCTCTCATTCCTAATGCGCCCTCACACTTGAAGAGTTTGGGGATTTCATTTAATGGTGTTTTGATCTGCTGAGTTTTATAATTTCGGTTTGCAAAAAATTGTTTTTGCTTTTACGTAGTGCTGGTTATATTCAGAAGCAAACACAAGTTTCGGTTCAAGAGAAATGTTGGAATCTCGCGGAATCTGTTCTATGAATTTATTATCATGATCATATCTGAATTGCTCAGACACCTTTCGAGTGTCTGTCTACCACTAAAACTAAAAACGTTCGGGAGG
>VYYJ01002280.1:0-22681 GCA_021029165.1 Cyphoderus albinus | reverse complement strand
AAATGACCTTTTATTATTTTTCTTATCGTAATCATCATCATCGACATCGTCATCATCCGTTCGAACTCAACAAGAACAGTTGGAGTTTTATAGTTTAGAGTTTAGACAGTTGAGACTTGAGTTCTGCCTCGTGAAACGAAAGGTGTTCACTTCACTTGAGCTAAGGAAAAAGAGTCCGAGTCAGAGTCGAGAGATGAAGAAAACGGACCATTAAAGATTTTATTTTACATGGTCAAATTGTGAACCGCCCTACATATTTATAACTATTACAACATAAATACTTGTAACTGTTTCGTTGCACCTCTCTTCATCGGATGTATGCTATGCAGTACGCAGGTATAACAATAATAAAAATAATAAATTTACGTGAATACATCAATAAGGCAGAGTGAGCCGAGTTGTATGAAAAGACATCCACGTTTCAAAACTTTTCATGTCATACGTGAAAACGCACAATAATAAATAATAAGACGGAACGAATTTTAGTTACTCTCTTAGTGCAGAAGAGGTAGGTAAAATTTATTATTGTATTTACTGCTCCGCGCTCCACTCAACTTCACTCGTCGTGTGTCGATAGATAGACGTAAATGGAGAGATTGCAAGAGGCAAGGCAAACCAAGAAAGATTGAAGATCAACGGAGCATTGAAGAAACTGACTGACGAAAACAACAATTGAAGACAGAAGAAGCTTATTATTATCACAATACTACTCTCAGAGCTTTAAACTTATCTGAAGAACGAGCTGGGAGATAAAGGTGGATTTTCATTTCCATATTTGAAGCCATTGTCTTGATACCGGCCTTTTGCCCATTTGTAATATCCAAATTCATCGCGTCGCTCGCTTCAAGACGAACAGGACTGAAAAAAAGAAATTGTAGAGGTTGCTCACATATTTACATCGGTCCAGATTTCAACTCAAAATTATCAACATCCTTTTTCAACAACAGCGATCATAATAATCAGGAGAAAAAAGGAATATTTATTATTTCCATGATTATCCATTGTCATCATTAATCTGGATTCGGGGAAGAAATTAGCTGCGTGGATAATTTGGAATTCCAGTTTCCTGTTTACCTGTCCACCCATATCATAAATAATACCCACCTCAGCATCATCATCATTGTCCCATAAATAATCCCATAATCATCGGCTATCAGGCGAGCCTGCACTAAAAGTGGAAACTCTCCCCATCATCATCTCATCGGTAGAAACAAGCCGAGCAGAAGAAGAATCAAGAGGAGTGCGTAATTAGTAAACAAGAAAGAATCTTCAGAATGCACAGTGGAAGTCTTCATTGAAGCTTGCAGATAACAAAAGACATTTCATCTCCACTCAACTCAACCACGGTGCGCCTGAAAGATAATCTATGTGAATATGACACGGTCGACTTGATATCATTATGCTGGCCTGATCTGTCAACAAACAATAAGAGCATAATAATTACGTTATTTCCCATTATAAACTTTTTTGTACTCACTCCAACTCATTTAACTTAAATGCCACTCCACTCAACCTTTTTGTTTGTTGGAATAAAGTTGTTACGCAAAGAGCGTGCAGATCAAAGGACATCCTTGAGAGAATGACGATGAGAGTGAATAATAAGAAATAATTAGAATGAAGAGCAGAGAAATTAATTCCATACAACGATAAAAAAGTTTTGCCTTGTTTATTATTTTCGTGTTTGTGTGTGCATAGAATTATTTTGTAGTGCTCCAATCAAAACGATACTTGACAACTTGAAGTTTGTATGCAAGTCGGTATTTATAACACAGCCCGTCTCCAATTTCGAGGTTCTTTTTATTTCATTGAGGAGAATCAGAAGACAACACTCCTCAAGTATTTATGCACATCTTGAGCGAAAGAGTTAGATGAGATGAGAATCATCATCACGCATAATTTTCGGCATTGGTGAAAACAAAAACGAGCCAAATAAGGCTTTTCTCTGCATTAACTCTCTCGATGTGTTGTGTTTGTCGGTAAGAAAGAGCAGCTCCTTACTCGACTCATCGACTGAAATGCTGACTGAATGCTAATTTCTCTTTCTTACTTGCATGCATATGGATGAAACGAAGAGTCAAAAGTGATATTGAATCCTGCATTGTGAAAAATGATTGATTATCACCAAAATCTCAACCTGAATACTTACTAGAATACAATACAATACTCATCAGCGTTACTTACATTAATATACCCAACATTCTTCGGCAGATGTGAATCAATGTGGTGAGAGAGAAAAAAGTTGAAAGAAGAAGTTTCATTCAGGTTTTTACTTTATGACCCGACACCCATTAAACACAAAACAAGCAGAGCGCTCACTTTTTACTTGCTGTCGCTGTCACGTTATTATTATACCAAAGGTGAACCCAATCACATTCAAGAGAAGAGCAACAAAGTAAAAAGCGGTGCGGTGACAGTAAAAAGGAAAACCTGCCTGCACCCATTTCACCTCATCCACTTACTCAATAAACGCAGTTTGCACCATCGACATCGAGATCATTGCATCATCGTCGCCCATTGTTTTCAAGAAGACGAATCAATAGAAGATAAAAGAAGAAAACAAAAATCCCGATTTTATAAAAATTCCAAGTGCTTGTACAACTTTAGTGGCAAACCACCCACGAGCGACCATTAAATAAGAATTAGTCAGTCGGGAATTACAAAATATTGTAACAGGAAGTCGCACAATCCAAACTATTGTTGATTTTTGTCGTCCAAATCTACCAAACAAAATCTACCTCGCACATTGGAGCAGTGGACACAAGGGATTTGAAATTGTTATCGTTATCGACCCAAACGATTTGACTATGACACAGATAGGAAAAGTTAGCTTGAGCTGTTAATCCCTATCCAAATAAGAGTTCACATCACTCTCATATGTGCAAATTCCACGAGCGCTTCATTTGGCCAAGTCAAGTGTTTGATAGGTCAAGTTGGTTATATAGTAGAGTTATTTAATTAATTGTGAAAAAACAAGTTAACAAAGTTAATGGTGTTCCTATATAATTTTCATTCTAGTATAAATTATAATGAATGAATATTAATCTACTATAAATGAGAAGAAAGTTAAGTGTCTTCGCTACTACTTCATCTCAACCTGTCTCCTTGGTCGAGGCGGTTTACAATTTTCAATAATTACCCGACAAGTGGAGTCGTAACACTCTCGTTAGTTATTCATGCATAGCACAAACGAATTGTCAGTCATCATGGCCACTCAGTTTGTCAAGTGGTGGAAGACGAAATTCCACGCAGGAGGATGCAGCTACAAGTCAATTTCAGGTGCGTTGTTGTTTTGCGTCGCGTTTTAACCAATTAAATTATTAAGTCTACTTTACTCTCATCTAACACAGCTTTTTTACGACTTGGGTGAAAATATTAACATTTTTAATTACGGCATACTTTACTTTCTGAACCTTGCGAAAAATGACTACCTGTATAAGTCAGTACGTGAACAAAATCTTTTCCTTTTTCTTAGTTATCCTTCAGTCTCTATCGTTAACCTTCATAACGCGATTGTTCTTGTCTTGAGTGGAGGTAAGAAGGAGGTAGTAGCACATCAATGACTAACTGCCACTAATGGACCAACAGCGACGCCAGAGTCGCAGAGGTTGGATAACATTCTCAAACGATCAATTTTAAAACACACAAACAAAGCTAACCGACAGAAACGCTGAGCGTCCAATTATTCATTTACTTTACTTCACTACTACCTCTCTCTCTCTCTAATCTGCACTGTCGAGTCAATCATTCATTCATTCACTCATGCAAAAAACTGGCGATAGTTTCTCATGAATAAAAAATTCCCTTTGAAAAAATACCTGAAAGCCGCCATCAGCTTCGTGATAATCACCCTTTGCTTAAAATTGTGATGTCATCACAATCACAATGCAATTCACTTAAGAAAGGAAATTTTCTACAAAAAAAATCAGAATAAAATAAAATACCATCTTCATAATTATCATGATCATTAGTGACTTTTAAGATTAGATAGAGTTAAGTGCTTATCATGTTATAAGCGGGTAGTTTTTCAAAATCACTTTGATTATTTATTATTGTGTAAGCATGTGGGAGGTTCATGGTGAAATATCGCACCGGCGCCGACCGCTATAGTAAAAAATGCACATGGTGCAATTTTGATAGGTATTTTATTATTATTTTATGGTATCATCATTACCGCGCGCACTTTGTCGGCATCACCGCCGGTTACCGGCAAATGAAAAGTCATCAACATCAACTCAGATTCACCCACGAATCAGAGTTGTAAAATGACAAAAAAGCTTTACAAGCATAAAAGGAGCTACGTTAGGAGATTTCTTTACTAGAGAACGACACCACTTTACCAAATGTTTTTATATCAAGTTACGTTCACGTTATTGCTGACGGTTGTGACCGCTCAGACGCTGCGCTGTCACCTTGCTTGCATTCGATCACTCAAAGAGATTTTGCCTGCACAGAGGTAATATTTAATCATAATAATAAATAATTATCGTTCATTAACTTCCCTCGTATTAGAGTCTGATTACAAAATATATTCTCGCAGGTGAAGGCCGGAGAAAAGACCAATTAAATTTTTCTTTTTCCTTATTAGAAGAGCGGTGGTTTCCTCATTTCGACTGATGAACCGAAAAGCTCAATTCCTCTGCTGATTTATGATTTATCAATCCGTGATTTACATTTGCATAATACTTCAGCTTGCAATGTTATCCTTATAAGTCTAGACTCTAGACTCTACTCAAAACGCTCCCAATCAGCAATCAGCACTGATCCACATTATCTGATTGATATTCATGAAAATGAAAACGCTTCTGCTTCTGCGCTGCTACTTCACTTTTCTAGGTAGACAATTATGTGAGTAGAAAATTATCCATTCATTCATTCACGATTATGTCCATGATGAGTTGAGAGGAGAGATTCAGTTATTTTTCTGCTCCACTGCTCCTGGCTGTTGCTGTTGCTAGATAGAGTGAAGTCAAAGGCGGTGGTTCATACATGGTAAATACGCAGTTAGTTCGTGAAGATGAGTTGAGGACAAAGATGAGATGCGATGTGAGCGGCATTTTTATTTCATTTTCCAAAGTGAATGTTGAGTGAGACTATGGATTGGATGGGATCCGAATGAGTGAGATGATATTTATTAAAAAGGTAAAGAATGGATAAGGTATGTGTGGCGAATGCCGAATTCATTCTTTTGGAGTCATATAGAGAGAAGAAAATTCTCTCCTGTAATAAAAGTATCTATTTATGCTTGTCCATAATCTGCATACATCATGCAACTCGTATAATATTCCGATTAGTCAGACTCATTGCTTTTGTATTCGAAAACAGTTTGAAAAATATTGAAGTGGTCTTCACGAGTATAAGAATGAGAAGAGAGAGTAAGTGAGAAGAGTGGTTGTTGTTCGTTCAGTTAATTCTCTCTACCGTTCAATTTGCAAGAAACTGAAGACTAGATTTCTGACTGGCTCTGGCTAGGCTCTGTAACTCTGATTCAGCCTGGTTATGTTATGGCTGCTGTTACTGTTGCTACAAAACACGGCTCCATACTCAACTTGATTCCGAGCATACGAAACTGACTGAGCACACGGAGAGTTGAGCTGAGTCAATTGATGTCGGTAAAAGATCAAAGGAGTCCTTGAGGTTTCTTTCTATCTCCACCGTTTTGCCGACATTCCGACACCAGGAGTTTGTAAGCATACTACTAGTAACTAACATAACGTAACGGCAACAACAACTTTAGCAGCAGCAATAGCAACAACCTTCTTTAAGCTTCAAACATTCTCGCTTTGCTCTATCTCGTCTCTATTATCTATTTTTTAGTCTTCCTTTCTCCATCCAATGTATATATGTAAGTATGAACAACTTTAAAAAAATATTTTTGTGGAAAATGGAAAACACGCTTCTTTCCGTATATTATTATTTTTATATGTACATGCTATCATGCATCATAATATTTCTGAATCCAGATACAGAGTTCCATCTGTGTCTTCACACGTTCATAAGTAGATTCTAATCTGGTATTACATTGCACTGCAAAAAATGTTGAGGATGAAAAATAAAAATTGTTTTATGGACACACAAAGATATGTAGAAAAAAAGTTAATATTCCTGCAATAAAATTTACTCCACTGACAGACAGCCGACCGACCAGAGCCAAACCTAATGATGGGGTACGGTTCGTTTTCGTACAAATCAAAATAGTTAAGAATGGTAAATTGTAAAGATGGAATATAGAATCAAGAAGGAGAGGAGGAGGGAGTGATGTGGTGTGATGATGCGAAAGCTGAAGCAGAAACAAGAGAAAAAAATATTTTTTCTTCTGCTTTTGGTTTTTTTGCACACACTCTGACTCACGTCTCGTGTAGATTTTGTAGTTGTTATTTTCAATTTCCATGAAAGAGGAAATTGTTTTAAAGAAACAGAGAGGGAGGGTAGAAAAAAACAAAAAATAAACTAATGCTCATGCTTTTTTACTTGTTTTTCTTGTATAAAAATGAGAAAGTAAATAAAATGTAAAAAAGATTATAAAATCCAGAAAGCAGAAAACATTACGAAATTCAGTGTATTCTGGTTTGCTCATCTGTCAATCGTCTTTAAAATCTTGTAGTGATCCGGGTCACAGAACACCGGCAGTTTTTTCTTTCCTCTTGCAATCTACTTTTACAATCTAAATTATCCCACAAATTACCATATAATGCGTGCATGTCATTCCTTTATGAAGTCACCTCTGAAACCGCTGCTGCGATTCAAAGCAATTGAAATTCTGCCATTCTGTCAGTGAAGTGCTGCTCCCTTTTTTTACTTTTGTTGAGTGAAAGAATGCCGAAAATCAATATAATAGTATCTTATTGCATGTTGTCACTTGTTCCTGTTCTTTTGAGCTCAATCAAATCAGAGGTGGAGGTGAGGCGATCTGAGTGAGATAAAATATTGAGCAAAATGCGGTGAGAGAGAAATGATGTGATGTGATGCGAACCGACTGGCACCAAAGCAAAGGTACAAATTTGTGTTATGATAATGTATCATTGTGCAACAATAACATTTTGTGGAGTGACTAGTTTTTATGGCTCCGATGCGGTTAAGACAAAGGAGACAAAAGTCAGTTTTAGAAGAATAAAAAAGAATTTCTGTCTTCTTCAATTGCCGTACCGTTCATTAAGTAACTGTTAAGAAAGCATTAAAAATTCACCGTGTGGTGCAGGCAGACAGCGGTCAGCTCAATCCGTTTTATATTACATTCTTTGTACAGATTGCAGATGTTGACTTTAGCCGGCTGGCTCCGACTTTTTGTTTAAGATTCAATTACAATTGATTAACAATTCAAATGTGTGTCTCTTCTCATCTTCTGTTGACTTGTTCTATTAGGTGAAAAAACTACTTGCCTAATCATTTACAATTACACCGCATTATTGCATTCTGCATAAATATTTTGTAGACGTTTCGTGATGTGATCATGAATTCACGAAATGAAACAAACAGACGGTGCGGATCATCGGGGCTTTGAAAATTGAAAATGTTTTCACAAGAATCAATTGGAATGACGTAGTAACCTGAAGCTCGCACGACACACACATAAAAAAGAGTTGTTAAAACCTAAGAATAAAAAAGTCAGATGGAGTTCTTTTGCGGTATTCTATATATTATTCTAAAACCAAACAAACATTTTAAAAATGGTTTAACAAGTTCAGCAAGCTGCACGCAAAATGCATTAAATTAAAACTGGTGAATAAACTACAAAATGCAACTCTGCAAAAGGTGGCCTGTCAAAATTAAAAAGTCTCGGTTATCCTTGTCACTTATTTACCTCCATAAATAATTGCAAATTGTCATTTATAACATTTTCCTTTTGGTAAGGAATACGCAGGAAAATATTCTTCGAATTAATACTTAATCCACATCACATCACCGCCTTGAACGATTAGTCATCGTAGTCTTTCAACTTTTGCTTAAGTAGTCATTATTATTATTATTGGACAGCTTTCCTCGACTTGACTCGAATGAAACTCTCAACGGATGACAAAGATATTCTCAATGTGTTTACCTAATCTTTAAAAAAAAGTCGAGTTGACTTTACTTGAAAGCGTACCGTTGTTAAAAGATGTTTTTACCGCTGCAATGTAATGCCGAGCCCCCCATCAAGCAAATAGTAATATGTCAACTTTACGAACGAAGGAGAAAAATATAAATGACAAGTTAAGGAATGACGCTGTCATTATCTCATAATGATCAAAGACATTTCGCCGCTGCGCTCTTTAAAGTGCTTACATTTCAAATTTGTGTCCATCCATCTTATCCACATTTCAGTCCGCACATCCTCATCAACATCATCATCATCATTATCATCGTCTTCTTTTAGTCTTCGTCATCCTCAACTATCAACGACTTTTACTGTCTTCATCTCGAAGAAAAAAGTTCATCCTATCTTTGATTTGATTACATCATGTTTACCAGTGGATTCATTTTTCACCGTCTGATAATGATTATAATTTTAATACGACGTGCTGAAAGTAAGGCAAAGGCAAAAGCAACGCTGAGACTATTTTTTATGTAAACTTATTTACATTACATGGAAGAATATCTTCTGAGAAAAACTGTGCATTTATAATTACCCAGATAGTATTTACTTTCAATAAGCAACGGATGGTATATGAATTTGTACTAGCATAACATAACATAACATAACCAAAGGAAAGTCGGCGTCACCGGCTTCTTTTCAACGAAATTTGATTAATGAGTTTATCTTAATCTCTGATGGTAATGAAACGCACAGTTTGTCGTTGTACCAATTATCATCTTTGAGCACATCCCACTGACTGACTCTGACTCGTTTTTTCTTCGTTTTTCTTATTTCATTCTGCAAAAAAAATGAAAATAAATCAGCCAGTCAATCAATGTAGAGAAAAAACGAAAAGGAGAAAAGCAGATCACAGAATAATTATGTATGTGCATATATATATTATATAAGCGTTATATAACTCTGTATAATATTTGAAATGTAACGTTAACCTAACTTTTTCAACTTTTTTGTTTTCATTTCTTCAGCTTTCTTACAGTCGTAAAAGCTTTGGCTCAAAAGGCTGGAATGTAATGTTATATGTGCACACATCCTGAGACAGCCAGATTTTTATCTTGTTTGATCTTTAGCCGACAATTCGCCATTTACATTATATTATAATACACCAAGTCAGTTCATGCTATTTACTTTCTTTAAAAAGAACTTTGGTATGGTTTTAGCTGGTTTTTATTTGATTCGATTGGATGGAAATGACCGATTGACCGATTTCACTAAAATGAATTTTTCCACAATTCTATTTAAATAAATTGCTTTTGAAGACAAAACAGAGCGGCAAAAAGTCTTCAAGTGAGTCTTTAAAGGAACAATAAGCAATAAATCGGTGTTTACAATACAAATAGGTACAATGTGTGTTGTGTCCACACAAAAATATCATCAACCTAAACTTACATAGGTAGTTAATGTGATAAAATGGAATGCTGATCATTGCATTATTGCATTGGAGCAACAGACCGAAAAGGAATGCCGATAATTATAATTATGTTTGTAAAGAAAGAAAAGAGGAGGAGAAAAAAGCTGAAATTCCTTTGAGAACAAACGATGGAGGCGAAGCGATGTGGATTCGATGATACTGCTTTATTTCATTTTTATTTTGTTTACTGCTGGATTGGAAGATGGATGAGATGGAGAAATTCCAAAATTCCTTTTGGAGACAAGACAGGAGAGACAAAGAGAAAGGGAAGAAAAAAGCCGACTGATAAAATTGACAGGATAATGATACCCGATGCGGTTCCTTTAAACCTAAGCTTTTAAGTAATGTTTGCACATACTTAAACCTTAACTGCGTACCATCACTGTATCATATCATAGTAAAGCAGTGACAATATTGAAACAAAGATTTTTTCAAAATCAAATTCAAATGTATTAAATAAAAGTTTTTTACATTACTCTGAAAGAACGGTTTTAAGTGATAGTATGTATGGATAATAATAATAATGGATTTTGTGTGCACACCACTACACATTTTCATCAACTCCAAACTGTTGTCTCGCTCTCTCTTAATCGTCATTTTTTCAGCATGCTGGCTGATTATTGCATTTACATGTCTTTGAGAAAGGGATTTGGGATTAGAGAGATTAGTCACGGTTGTGCTGCTTTGTGTTTAATAAGATAGTGGCACAAAAAGAGGATAAGCAGAATGAGGATGAGTGTCGAACGATAATGATAGCGATGATGACATTCGACTCAACTCACCTTTTGTTTAAGACTCGCCACAAATATTTGAAGTTTTTTATGAGACATTTTTTAACAACGGTTCATCAGTGAAACCCTCTTGTACATAAAAACGGTTTGATATTTGGTACTGTACCAACCACATTGTGCACAAAATCTTTCTTGGGTAAAGATTAAAGTCTTTAGGCTCGGCTGCTTTGTAGGACTTTAAAAAAAAAACCTGACTGAAAGGGAAACGTCTTCCTAAAGAAATTATGATCCAGGTTAAAAAATGCAGACGGATTATGAAGTCTCGACATGAGAAGCAGAGGAATTCATAAAGGTGCAATTAGTTCTCTTATGAGGATTTTCTTTCTTTTTAGTTACGTCGCGGTTACATTTTGTATGTACATGGTAGCTCTTTATCATCATTATCCTGCCTTATCTATCAATGGCCACCGCGCCGCGACCGAAGAAGGAAGGAGACGCGACACCACCCTTTTGCTTTATCTCCGACCTACGGAGTCATTTTCATTTTCCCTGAAAAATCGAGGCAAAAAATTCTTCCTGATTGGAGGATGTACTTATGAAAAACTGACTTTGTTACTTTGTTCGTTAGTTAGTTATTTAAAATGCAGCCTTTTTTTTTCATTTCCTGCTTTCAGTTGGTTTTCGTCACGCCAGTCAGCAGAGAGAGAGAGAGGTAGTTTGAAAGTGTGGTCATGAAGATGGTGCCTGTGACGCAATAATACAATCTTTAGTGGCTCTTCTCACGATAACTGCTCTTTCCATGAAACTAACTAAACCTACATTTGCCAACTGTTTGGCGACTTCAAATTGTAATGTCATTGTGTACTTAGGATATCTTTGGCATATCATTATTGTCATTGCTTCTTTGTTATTCCCGGATTTTCTTCATTTCAAGGAATTTCTCAAACAAAATGTGTTATTTGCGCCGCGGTGAAGTGATGACGGGCGCCAACAGGTTATCATGTACTCTGCTCTGTAATTTAGATACTAATTATTTACGTAACTTGGAGTAATGATGAGATTAAAACTTTTGAAAGGTTTTAACTATAATAAGAAACTTTATTTTTTTAAGAATAATATTTAAATGTCAAATTCAGGATAGCTAGTCAATTAAAGTCGTACAGACGGGTCCACGTAAATTAAACCACCGATACTCTTCCGTCACCGAGATGAATGTCGCTTTCATATCGAACCACAGTTCTCGGGCCAATTCCACGAGTGTAGTAGTACTCGTATCCCGGGTGCGCGTAGGGATGTCCGACCTCGAACTCTGCATTATAAACATCTTCATATAGGTCTCCAATTCCTCAGCCAACATACGGCGAGAATTGTAAAAAATATGATGAGAACAAGAGTGATAAAAATTGGCCAAAATATGTGGTTCATCCATTCTGTCATGATTCATGGGAAAGTAGACCTGAAAAATTAAAGTTATAAAGGTCTTCAAAATCAAAGATGCATTTTAAATTATTTGTGTCAATATTCATTGTATCGTACCTGCTTCAATCCAACTCAAACTAAGTCGAATCAAGGTACTCTTTCCAAGCTGCAAAGAAATTGCCATTTTCATTCAACAAAGGTCGCAATTGCAAAATTTTATTTTGACCATGAAACAGACACGAATTAAATGACTGGTAAGTTTCCATGAAGAATGGAATGCGAAGCTATGAAAAATTCGCTCTCTCGTCGTTCATTCTTCATTTACATACTTTTGACATGCATGATCCTCCTGGTTCTTTTATTCTTGTACTACTGCTGTGCTCTGTCAGTGGGAGTGTTGGGTGAGCCTCAGCCTTTCTAGCAAGAGCAAAGAATTCAAAATCAAAACGAGAAAAAAATGGTAACCTGCCGTAGTAGTTGATTGTCTCGCTCTCTTCAATTTTGCCACAAGAACATGTTATCAATTTTTTTTACACGAACCTTTCGAAAAAACTGAAAGATCTGTTTTCTTGGTATTTTATTTCTCTTTTCTTCTCAGCAAAAGAGCATAATATCATGATCATGATCAACTCGAGTGGAGCATACCTTTCGAGCATAATTTTTTTTTCGAGGATGGGATACACAATACAATGAATGGAGCAAAATAATCTGAACTGTGATCTTGTCTACGGTCTTTTTTCAATGCTTTTCATCCTCGTCCTGGAGGGTATGGATGGTATATCAAAATTCATGTTTTCATGGTGTAAACCTATTTGTTTGCGTAATAATCACAAATAATAGTCTAATATAATAAGGAATCGTATATCCTCATTTCCCCATCTAAATACCTGTGCTGTGCCTGTCTTTTGTGAAATGAATAAAGGTGATGTTCACTTCTCTCCCTGTTCCTCATCACCATCACCATCAAGAAGTGGAATGCGAAAGATTTCAGTTCAGAGCACAAAACACGAGTCTCCTATCCCCGTCTTGGTTTTAATGAACCTTAGCCATAATAATATAAAATAATATACATGTAATAAGCTGAAAATTATCATGCACCATTTTATTATACATCTGCATCACGACTGCAACGCAACGCAACATCGTTGGCATTGATGATCATGAACAAGATCAAGAATGATTCTACTTTACTCTCAGTGATCTTCGTTGTAACTTGTAACTTAATAACCTGATACGGTGCAAAAGAAAGGAGGTTCGGTTCGCACATACATACATAAGATTGTAAGTCGTTATTTGTCCTCTTACACGATTCCAGGTAATGGAGGTTAGCAGTAAATTTTACAAAATGACCCGTATTATGCTCTTACATACTACATGCCGAGAAAACTAAAAAGGATCCCAATCCCAAGCTTACAATTATTATTAAGGTTTTAAGAGCTACTTGCTGACCGACCGACCGACTCGACTGTGAATACCTCCGAACCACCATGAAAAAAAAAAATATATAGCCACAACAGCCACACTGCTCCATGACTGTTTTTCAAGGATTGTTCTCGGACGGAAAATAAAATAAAATCAACTGCATTCCACAGTCTATTGTATTCTTGTACTCACTCACACAGACACGCACTCCACTCAACTCAAACTTGTTCGGAGTGAGAAGAGAAGACTCATTCATTCATTCTCCATTCTTATTCATTCAGCTCAGAAAAATGTGCCAGATACCTTTCCACTCACTCTGAAAAATAAAATGCTGCTGGATATTTAAGTGGTACACAAGAGAAAGAATGCGTACATTACATGAAACACACGGCTCTTTCTTAAGTACTGTGGTGGTGGTAGTGGTAATAATGGGACAGGCACACAGGACTTGTTGCATTGTTCATTGTTAGATTCGTTAATAATGTTTAAGTTGGGAAAAGGGCTTCAAAGGCTTCCTTATGTATGTACTTACATTTTTCTTTTCATAGCCGAGCTCTCATACACTCTAGTACTTGCTAAATATTATTAAAGTATAGGGTCGTTTTTCCTGGTATGCAGTCATTGTTATTGCCTCTTGCATTGTTATTTGTGACGCTCGCCTTCTCCATTAAATTAGTCCCTAAGAAAAAGCTCCAACCGGCGCATCATCTTAATGGTTTATCACTGTAAATAAGTAAAATGTTATCGCATCCGTTCTTCTGGTCGGTCTCCGGTCTTCTTCTCGGAGGGTTTTTGCTTTGTTTTGTAATGTTGTACTGCATTGTATTGAAATTGCATTGCAAGAAAGAAAATGTTTTCTTAGACCGCAGCAACAAGTGAGTGAGTGAGACGATTCGACTCAAGATAATTATTCGGAAATGATCTTTTCTTCGACAAATGAAGATCATCCGTGAATTTCATTTTTCTTTTCTTTTCCGTAATTGCTCGCAGTTCTAAAAACTAAAATGTTTTATGTATGTGCTTAATAAATTAACTAAATTGGTTAGTTTGATTATTAATGTTTTATTTCTTTGTATTTTGAATTACAGTGCTGGGTTCCAATGTTTGTGATGTAAGGCCATCTGACACCGAAGAGCTGGTGAGGGACGATGCATCCTCTGCGTACAACAATGGCGCGCATATCAATCCCGGTCTAGCGTCCTCCTCAATTTCCGAAGTGTCGCACCCACAGGAAGCAGCCGAGTTTCTCCATCAGCATTCCAATGAAGTAAAATTCGAGGTAAGAAAACACCATGATCTGAATTACATTCAACACAATGAATACAATACAATCTTCACTGATCTACAAACAGGACAGGACCATTATTTAAAAATATTGTTATTGTTATTAGCGCAATAAACAATTAAGGCAGTAATAGTTTAGAATGCATGGAACGAACCACCTAGGGCGATGATTGCAACAAAAGTGTATCACATCATGTAAATCATAAGAGTAAAAAACTAAGGCTGCTACTGCTGCTGCATAACGATAAAAATGCTGATTTCATAACGAGTTATAATAAACAAAATTATTTCCTTAACTGGAATGCTGCAAACTTTATGCGAGAGACAAAGATATTAATTGTAACAAAGTGTGAATGAGTGCAATGAACCTCTCCACTGACTCCCAACTCCTGCCCAGTTTCTGCTGTGTCCACATTTTTATTTTATACCTCGCCTGATTTTTTTATTTTATCCGCGTTTCTTGAAGTGGCACTTACTCCACCGAGAAGCACAGCACTTATCATTAGGTAGGTATTTTACTTATTACGAAATGCATACGTGGCAGTAAATAGTAGCGGGTGAAACAATTTCATGCAATCGCGTAATCATAATCATTGCATTTTTTCATCCACCCAATTTATAATATTGTTCCACACACACACATATTTTTTACCTTATGTGGAAGGAAAGGAAAGTGGCGCTGATTTACTTTTACTCTTACTCGATCACCCAAAAACACTTTCTTTCCATTCTATGCAGGCGAGCAAGGAAACGGGAGAAAAATTGGGATCGGATAAAAAGAGTGTTGTTTGAGTTAAACCTTTTATCAAATCAGCAATCTCTTTGAGGTTGGGCGAAGACTGTTTATTTATTATTATGATTAGAATATGGACACAAGTCAAGTCACTCAAAAGCCGTGTTTGTGTGCACGAGTAGTGTCATGCAAGTAGGAGAAAAATATTTAGCATGAATCAGACTATAGCATTGTATAAAATGAAGGAGTTCCACTCTGGCGTTTATTATAATAATACTGGTGCCTTAATCACAAAGCTTCAGGTTGCGGCACGATGTTTTATTACAGACACATTTTATCAATATTTGTCTGCGTGCGGACAAAGTGGATTTGGAGTTTCACGATTAGCAAAACCACGGTGAAGGAAACGAAACGAAACAAGCATAATCAGCAGAGGTTCAACAAAATGAAACAAGGGAGAATAAAATGCCAGGGGAAAATGACTAAAACAGTCTACAATCTGCAAAGCAGAAACAGTCGGGTTTTCCTCATCATAAAAGAATTGTGCGTGCTTTGTGATATATGACCATGGAGAGCCACTAATAAACTTTCCCAGCTTTTCTTTGAAGTGCGATAATTTTGTACCAGAGCAGAAAGCAAAGGGATGAATGACTCATTCTGATATGACCAAGCAAGCCGAAACAAAGTCAGGTTCATTCAGAAAGGCACAAAGGAAAACCTGGAACATTTAGCAAGTCATATTAATGGAAACTGCCACTCCACTCCACTCCAACTAAACTTCTTGAATGAAATGTTTTTAATCGATTTTTTTGCTGAAAAATTGAAACCTTTAGATAGATAAATTCGTCAATTTATTATTCAGGCAACACATTACCAATGTAGATAAAAATCACTCAAAAAGATTTTCTCCGAACAATTTCAAGAAGAAATTTCTAACCGCGACGTGACTATTAATTGGCCGGCCAAAAATTGTTCCATTGCTGTGCATTATTGGCTCTTTAAGATTCTTCCCCCATTCATTGTGTCATGTCACGAAAAATACCATCTTAATCGTGAACATCCCATCGCCATCCAGCTTTGTAATCTTGTACAATATACTCGTTCGTGATTACTAGGGACAGACAAGAAATTCCTCGAATGAAATGCTCATTCATGATGTACAGTATTAGTTTTTACAAGCCTAATGTTGTCCACTTTAAAAATTGAAAGAATGAAAAAACACTTTAATTTTCATACAAAAGGGAAAATCGTGGCCAATTGAAGGCACAACAGGTTGCAGATCGTGTTGTAGTTGACACCAGTTAAAATAATAAATTATGACGAGACGAAGCTTTTTGCTTGCATGTCTTGTGGACTTTTACATGTCACGTTCAATTGCTTGGATCACACAGCTAGTTCAATTAAATCGCATGTTGCTACATGTCAAAATAATCTGCATCTCATAAACAAAACAAGCAAGACCCCAAAACAAGTGTTTTTTTATTTTCACTTTATTAATATAGCTTTGACTATTATAACAACTATTTATTTCTATATTGGGCAGCAGCATATTATACTCAGCGTGTTTAATGATGACAGGAAGAGATCAAATCGAATCTTTAAAATTTATTACACGTAGACGTAAAGACGTAAATTGCTTGAATCATAACGGTCACTGGCCAGTAAAAATAAATTATTCGATTTGATATTAGTTACGATGATCAAAACCCGAACCAACTGGTTTAATAAAGGGAGAGTTAGAAAATGGAATCTGTATTGATGATCGACGAGATTGGGGGCATGTCGCTTCATTAAAATTAAAATTAACATCTATCAAAATAATCAATGATCAAATGATCAAGCAGCACGATGTAAAAATTCATTTCCTTGTTTTTCGCCAATTTTTAGATTAAGATTCTTCATTAGGGCTGTATTGTGACACATTTGCACTTAATTTCAATTCTTGAATTTTGACAAGTATAATATTACTAACTAATGATCTTTAAAAATTAAAATCGTCTGTGAAAGAAAGTATGGTTTTAAAATTATGAAAGAATGAAATTAATTCTTATGCAGCGCAGGACATTTAAACTGATACAAGTAGACAAATTTTGAAATCGATTTGGAATCTAACTAAAGTTTTTGTCTGATTTTGTTGCAGGATTTTGAGTGCGACGTTCAAGTGGAGGGCTGTGAGTCTGGCGAAGAAAAGAAAGAATTCTCATTCACCTTTTACGACTTTGATGGCCACGGGAAAATTACCAAAGATGTAAGCTACACTTTTGAAAGTTTAAATTTTAATTTTCACTCCAATTAAACTGGAATTAATATTTAAATGTTTTTTTTTTAAATCAGGACATAGCCGGTCTCGTTCGTAGTATTTACGGAGCTGTCAACGACTCCATCACAGTTCCTCAAGGTGGCAAGAAGACGATCAAAGTGAGACTGACGGTGACGCCAGAGAAAACTCAATCGCCCAGCACGGGAAGCGCCGAGAGTAATTCGAACAACTTGACAGCTTCCCCAGCATCGAGTCCCGAGACTACCGATTCGGCTGTTGTCGCTGCTGCTGAGACTGCAGTTAACAATAATAATAACAACAACAATAATTTATCCATCGTTGGAATGGGTAACGGGAATTCAACGGCGGAGCCCAGGCCCAAGGTGCGCAACAATGTCAACGTAACAATCAAAGAGAATCTGAACCGGGACAGATTAGGCTCGGGGAGAAAAGAGAAAGAGCTGAGGGATCGATTGTCACACCTGGAGAAGCCAAAATTCAACTCGGTTCGTTTGCCCAGCTCAGCCCATGGAGCGTGCCGGGGCTGTCGGAATCTGTCACCGGAAGTATTTCGTGACTGTAGCGCATCGCCGCTGAGAAACCGGAAGAAATGGAGGGAAAGAGTTTGCTCCCTGCAAAGGCCCGACATCTTTGACATTTTGCAAGCGAACATGGAGAAAAACAACGTGAATCCGTGCTGTCGCCGTGATCACTCTCAGCCGCCTCACTCTCACCATCACGTGCAGCATTCCATGGCCCCGTGTACTCATAGTCAACTCACTGATCCCAACTGCCCGGTATTACCACTTCTGAACGAAAACCTCTGCAACAAGAAGCAGCAGTTGCTGATGGAAAACTCCTTTCCTCTCAGACATCATTACCTCGGAGGAGGAAAAGTCTATGACGCTCACATTCACCGAAGCAGTCACCACCACACTCACCAGCAACAATGTAAAAAGCACGGTCATCACCGGTCAAGATCGCATGATTTGAGTCAAAATTTATTCAGGCATCATTTATTCTCCGATCGTGACCAATTTTTACACACACACGGAGCTCCACTGCCTCCATCGGGTGGAGTGAACCCGACTTGCTGCAGTAATCTGCTGAATTCGAACAACGTGTATTTCGAACACCATCAGCATGATCCTTTGGAAATCCTGGAAGGTTGCTTCGTCAATCAGCAGCATTGCTCGCCACGAAACAAGAACACGAATCTGGCCAACGCCGCTGCAACAACGGCAACGACGCCCCACCAACTGAAGCACCGTAACAGGGAGCAAGAGCACGCCAGGGCGATGGCCCAGGTTATCAGTTGGCTGGAGCGTGAAAACATTGGAGGATGTGACAAGAAATTCTCAGGCTCGCCCAACAAGAAGAACCCGAACCCAACGAACTCGTTGTTGGGCAGCCCACCCGCGGTGAAAAAGCATGAACACCATCATGTCCATGAACACATTCACCATCATTATCATCACCACTTCTCGAAAGAAACTCCAATTATTGTATAGATAAGATTATTTAAATAGTTTAAAAGATAACTCTTCAGATTTCACATTATTATGTAGTAATTTTTGCTTTGTGACTTAATTGATGTAAAAAATTAATTTCAATTTACCGATGAATATAAATACTAATTATTATGATTACGATGATATTATTAATTGTTAATTACTATAATTAAGTTTGTAAGAATTAGTAAGAATCAAGAACAATCTAAGTGAGTAATTGTATGTATTTACAACAACTTAAATTATCATTTTTATTATTATTATCAACAAAGTTAGAGGGATTTTTATGTGGGAGTTTCTTTTTGCTGCTTCAATTTACAAACGAAATTTTGTACAAGGCTGATGTAATTTAATTACTTGAAAAATATTCGTTAATTATTTTCTAGATTCGTCATTTTGTTTTTTGTTGCATGCAACCACGACTTTAAAAGCAAAACGGGTGCATTCGTTGGACGTTATGAATTATTTATGCATTTATTAGTATGTAATAGTTGAATTTAATTAATAATTAAGTAATCAATAAGATTATTTTCCTTTAATCAATTCGTGTCCCTTTAACTTTTTGTACAGTTTAATAAATAAGTTGCAGACTGCATTTATTCAAACCGGCGATTTAACATTTTAGAAATGTATTTACAATATACTAATTATTGTATTTAAATGTGGAAGTCAGGCTAAATGACTAAGAATTTTAACGTATTTAAGCGATCGTGTATAAAGTGTTGTTAATTAAGTGTTTTCACCTACTACAAAGTAACAATGCAGATTAATATCCTTTAATTGTTCCGTAATTAATTAGAAGAAATGAAACGTACTCATCTACTATGCCGGTTGCTACTATGTAAGTATGATTCTGTTAAGTTTAATTATGACTAGGTGAAGTTAACTTTAAGAGTTTGAACGAAAAAACTAGATCTAAAAATGTAGAAAACTCAAAACGTAGATTACATATTAAATACTAAAATTAATTACTGTCAGTCATCAGTTTTTTGTCTCAAAAAATAATTAAATGTGCGGTCGAACGGAACGGCTTACCAATTTTGTTGTAATCAATTAATTCGTTGTTTTTATGATTTTGTTTTAATAAAATCTTTAGACACAGAAAACTTTAGATATTTACCCGTTTAATTTACAATTATTTCATTTATCAAATGCACTATAATTGCATATCATATCTAACAAGGCAAGGCAAATCTGGCTAGGGATTGACTTTCAGAATTTAAAATCCCATGCATAAGTACCTATCATGGAAACATTTAACAAACACGATTTCTATTGCAATCGCAATTAAAACGAAAAATTATTATTTTTAAACGCATTTCTCTTTGAGTTCACTTTCATCTCGTATTACCCCGGAGCATTTCTAACCTGATTGTGATTATTAATACTTGATAAAAATTGTGGAATAGGGATTTATTAGATTTTGATTTCTAAATAAAAAATAGTTTCAGTACCTCTGAGGGGGCAGAACAAGCAGAGTCATGTTCGAATTCGGATTTGAAGCTATAATTATTGCGGCTGGCATCGTAGGCACGGTGCTATTTGTTCTTCTGATTATCTATGGACGTCGATGTTCCAGTTGCTGCAGAGATAGAAATCTTCCCAAGTATAATCGGAAAAACAACCTGTTCGTGTACGAGGGCATGGGTGGAAAAAAGATGTCGGACGCTGACCTCCCCAATGACATAGTGACTCATACAAGATTTGACAACATGGCCACCAGTAGTAGTAGTAACACCACCACCACCACGAACTGGAAGTAAATAAAAGATTTCCCATTGTAAAAAGACTGATGGAAAGGGTGGAAATAAAAAGTAGAAAAATGAAATTATGAAAACCTTGCATGGAAACATTTAATGAATATGAAATGGCAAATATTTTTGTAAAGAAATAAAAATGTCAGAGCCGTCAGAGCATAATAATATTTAAGGGTGATCATCTCTATCGCTTATTGACATTTCTGTGGAGTTTGAAAAAGTTAATTCGTGTCCGTCTGCCTTGGCCTGCCAGTTTGGGACATTATCTAGTTTATTTGGAGTAATCGTGCACATCTGGTGAGTTTGAAGTTTGCAACAAAAAGTGATCTGTGAAGACGATGAAGGAAGAGTTTCGTTGATTCTTGTCGTCTTAATTTTATGACATACATAATTATCTTACCATGTAGGTAAATTCCATTGGATTCTTCGCAATTACAATGGACGAAGGCGGTTTTGGCACAGGCGGGATAATTGCATCCGCTGTCGGGAGTTTCGTCTTTCTAATTTGCTGCATAGGAATAATTACGCTCATTTGTCGGTCACAAATGTACGGCTACGGAGGAGGTTACGGCTACGGAGGAGGATATGGGTACGGTTATGGAGGTTATGGAGGGTATTATGGCGGCCCGGTGATCGCTCCAGGATTCGGGTATGGATACGGATATGACCCGATTTACTTCTAGAATATGTCACATCGTTATCGCAGATAATTTACCTGTAATTAAATAACCAATAAATAATTTTCTCTCTACCTTTTATTTCTAAAGAGGTTTTCTAGTTTTGAAGTTAAAAAGAGTTTAATTGATTGATTGGGTATTTACGTGCTACAAAAAAGTATTAGTAAATACAAAAAGCATCATCTATTTTTCATACTAGAACACGTTTTGCCCTAGAAATCTAAAAGTAAAAATAGTAATTCCAATAAGCTACCAATAATTCCAAATACGAACCAGTCCAAAAAACAATGTCGAGTCGTAACCAAAAATCCATAAATTTAAATCACATGACATACATACATTCATATCTTACAGCAAACCGATTCGTAACTAATTGACTCAACCAAACAATTTAGAAATCTGGTACATATTTACACTCATGGAAATAGAAACTTTAACGATTTTGTCATTCGTATTAAATCATGAATATTTTATTCAAACTGCAACATTAAGACAAGCTTGTTGTCAGTTAATTGTAGCATTTTTTGTCCTCTTTCTATTGGTGCTCTTACTTTAGACGTAAGTTCAACCATGTCATTAACATAGCCTAATTAATCAGCCAAGCAGTGAAAATGCGCGACATGAAAACTTGTACGATTACAATGAGTGTAATTAAAATTAAGTTAACTTGCCAATTAAGTGTAACTACACTAAACAATCACTTTATTAGTAACCAGTGGACCCTACTTTAGCTGCAAGAACGGCCTCAAGCCGTCTCCACAAAGTGTCAACTAAATTCTGTGTGACTTCCGGTGCTATGAGACCCATTCTTCCTGAACTCGAACTCGAAGCTCCCTGAGGTTGATTGACGGAGTTCTGTGCACCGCAATCTTTAGACTACCCCATAAACGTTAAATTGGGTGACTGGAAATGCCATTCCATGACCTGGAATTAATTTTTTTAGAGGTATGCCTGAGATTTCTTAAATGCATGCTTGGGGTCGTTGTCTTGTTGTAAGACAAAACGACCCCCAACCCAAAGCTTATGAGCTGATTGCTTCAGATTTCGCTCTAAAATGCCGACATATACGTCGGCATTCATTTTCAGGTCGATAAAATGAAGATTTCCTACACAATTAGACGTTACTGACCACTACTCAATGATGTCGCCACCAACATGCTTTATTGTTGGGATGGTGTTCTTATATTTTAAAGTTTCTCCTACTTTTCTCCACACATTCGGACCACCATCTGAACCAAAAACGTTGACTTTAGACTGGACAGTCCAAAAAACCGAGTTCCAATACGCAGCTAGCTTATTGATGTGGTCTCGAGCAAATTAAAGTCGCTTTAGCTTATTCGTCTTGGCTTCTTCCTTGCCTTCCTCCTATGAATCCCCCACGATTTAGGTATATTTGAATGGTCCTTGC